>FAPJ01001162.1:19691-49803 GCA_001485985.1 Heliconius ethilla aerotome | reverse complement strand
TTGTGTTCCGCCACTCAACTCATAATGTCTCGAAAATTAAGCGGAAAGTGGCGAAAGTAGTGTCATAACACTTCAGTTCTGCCTACCCCGCTTATAAGCTAAAGGAAACGAATAAAAAAAAATAACAACACTATCGTTCACAGAACTAAACCCTCAGGTGCAAAGTTATTTAGAGGAACACTTGCTGAAATCCTTCAGTAATAAATTCAGTTTCCTATCGCGGCCGTCCGGTTTCAAACACTCGAAAGTGTTGCGTCGCAAGATGTCCGTACGAGGTGCTATCAAGAAGACGAGATCTATTAATGTAGATTGTGAGTTGTATTTTACTTTTATATCATATTATACCTGTTATATATTGTTAACGACGTTTCAACTAAACGTGACGGTTGTGGGTTCGATTATTTTCATTTACTCAGTCTGGCAAGAAGTTATTGAAATATCTTTATTTTCCAGAAATTTAGCTTAAATAAATAATTTAGTAAGCTTACTTGATAATTAAAAAAAAACTCAATAGCTAATAAGAAGATAATAATTAAGCACGCGCATACAACAGTTAAACTTAGAAAAAAATATTTAGAAGCCGACCAACTGTCGTAATGAATGTTGTTAGTAAAAATATTTTTATTTTTTTTTCATTTTATGTATTTATATTTTCATTACAGCTGAAACACTGGGTATGGAGGGCGAGTACGCGGGCCCTCATGTACTCGAACGAAAGCCCTCGTGGCTCGAAGTAGACCCAACATTTGGAAGAAGCCCTTCACCTGAGGACACCAAAAAACGAGCTTTTACTAAGTAAGTAGGTTTTGTCTT
Organism: Heliconius ethilla aerotome; assembly: GCA_001485985.1. Lineage (NCBI taxonomy): Eukaryota > Metazoa > Arthropoda > Insecta > Lepidoptera > Nymphalidae > Heliconius > Heliconius ethilla. The sequence goes on along the minus strand of FAPJ01001162.1, from coordinate 48,990 downwards.
GTTACGATATTTCTTTAAAATTCCGTTCAAAAGTAAATAAACGGAGCCCTTACACAATCACTTTGTCTATATACACAAACATAAGTTGGTAATATTTTTTTGTGTGATGGAAGTTGTAATTTTTGGATTTGTCCCTTTATTTGTAGTGTAAATTCTGAATTCTTGACAAACGGGACGAAGTCCAGTTGTAATTACGTGTATTTAAGAAAAATAATCTTATAGGGATTTTCTTTAGAGGAGAGGACCTTAAAAAAATCTATAATCTGATGTTCTCTTATCGAAACCACATAGATTAGATGTTATATTTTAATGTTATTATATTATTCATTTTAAGTATAACATCATTATTTTTCATTATTTTAGAGGTACATCTACCACCAATTTAGGAGTGGTAATGCCGTCTATTGAAATAAGCAAAGAGGAAACACCACCACCAAAAGAAGGAAGTGAGTCTAATAATTTATTTATTAACCCAAGTTTTTTAATATTGTTTTTAATATTTTTCTTGTGTTTAAATTTTACGCTGTATTCCTTAAAAAGAGGGTAAGCAGAGCCTAACTTATTTCTTCACTTCCCGCTCAGTTTTCGAGACATTCCGTGTTTAGTGGCAGAACTCAACGCCGTGATTGCTTGCGAATGGGAATCGACCCCACAAAAATCGTGTCCGGTGCGACGAATATCTATTTCATTTTTCACCTACCAAAAATAAATATTAAAAGCTTTTTTTGATTAATATAATAACTCTCTTCTAGCAATAGTAAAAAATGTACCATTACGTAACAGAACTACTTCAGAATCTCAAAATGTAGTTTATGCGGAACAAGAAACAGATGAATTAATAGCGATGCTTCGAGAAACTGAGAGCCTCGATGAACAGGGAGACATATTACAGTATTTGGTGGACACACACGGCTTAGAGTTTAATACGGGTAAGAATTATAAATTAATTTGTAAGAATTTTTTAAATTTTTTTATTTAGCGTTATATTTTCATTTTAAAATAATAATTTATTATAATTATATTATAATTACATTAGTACAGTCTCAGCGTATTTCCGAAGAATTCAAATTCTTTTATATATTGGAGTTGTTTTATATCTGAAATTCATTATTAGCTATTAATAATTACTAATAGAATGTTAATTCCGATTTTAAAAGGTCCACACTTTAATGTAAAAACATTGTCTAAAGTTTTTAATTTTATTCAGTCAAATATAAACTTCTGTTCATATAACATTTTACAGGGTTTTTATAGCTATTATATACTTTACATAAAAAATATTTTAATAAGAAATTCTAATTAATTTTATATAAACACCAAACAAAATATTAAAATAACAGGTATGTTAGAAAACGGTAAGCCAGTGACCGTAAAAGACCTACTCAAGGCATTATACGAGAAGGCGTGCACTCAAAAGCTATGGGGTCTAGTGAGACATACAGCGGGGATGCTAGGGAAGAGAGTGGAAGATCTCGCTAAAGCAGTTACTGACTTGCTAGTGAGACAGAAGCAAATAACTGTGGGTATGCCTCCTAATAACGAGCATACTATAACTGCGCCGCTACCCGAGAACGAATTGAGGCAGCTTATACATGTTGTAAGTATTTAGGTAGACTTTTTAGGACAGGGTCGCCAACTGAAAAAAAAAATTACATACAATAACATTTAAAATCTTGAATCCTAATAATTTAAGTAAATAGAAATATAAAACAGTAGTAGTAAAAACGAATTTACGTATAACGGATATTGTATAAGCGCATTTATTTTACACTAAGGTTATAGCACTCCTACTGTACTGAACTCTTATTTGTGTTTCATGCAGTCCTTCCGTCGTGAAAAACATGGCAATGATGAAAAGGTATATAAAATAGAATTTAATAACCACTTCAATAAATATACATTATATCACATTTACATTTCGAATTATTGAATTACATGTGGTATGTTAAACCTAGTAGTAAAGTAACCCTGTGCGTACTTAATATTAATAACAATAAGATGATTAGTTTTTCCATTTGCGGAATGACTTATAATAAGGTGCCTTATGAGTGGAAAAGTAACTAATTTCTCCGATTGATAATCGAACACACAACCATCGCGTTGACAATCGTTCAGTGCCGCACCACGACGGCCTCAAATAATATACACATATTTCTATATATCTATTTGTTGTAATTTAATAACAAGGCGTACGGCGACGACGAGAGTACGGCGATGTTGACTCAAGAGCTGCTCGTGTATCTCGCCATGTTCATACGGACTGAGCCGCAGCTGTTCTTAGAGATGCTGCGTCTGAGAGTCGGTCTTATCATACAGGTAATAATTTCAAACAAAAGGAGGAGTTACATTTTATTTAATTTGTATAAGTCATTGCAGGCTTTGTAAAAGTCTTTCTTCAGATCAATATAAACATGTAGAAAGATTTTTACAAACTGCAATTCAAATGTTATTATCAAAATTCATAACTTGGATACATTATTTATTTTCTATCTCATTTTATTTTAATTATGTAAAAATACTTTAATACGCTATCCACTAAAAATTCTTCTTTTATTTTTTTTTTACAATCACACAATTTAAATTTTATTACATTCGAAACTTAGAATAGCAATATTTATGAACCTTATTAGTGTCCGATTAACATTAAACATAATAATTTATTATACTTATATCAGGTAATGGCGACGGAACTGTCTCGCACCCTTTCATGCGATGGAGAAGAAGCCTCAGAACATCTGCTCAACTTGTCGCCTTTTGAAATGAAGAATCTCCTCTATCATATTCTTAGTGGCAAGGAATTTGCAATCAACAGTGGTAAATGTAAGTTTTTTTTATTTTTACACTGTATTCCGCATTTAATAGGGTAGGCAGAAAGAACCTAATGTTAAGACACTCACTTCCCCACGTAACGTCCGCTCTAGATTGCGTATTGAGTGGCGGTGCTTTGTTACGAAAGCAAGGAATTGAATATATTTCTTTCCCTTGAATGGGAATTTAACCCACATCCATCCTGTTTACAGCCAAATGTTGTATCGGCCGCTGCGCTACTACGGCCGTGACATATTATAAGCTTATAACTATTATCTATATAGCATATAAAATTTCGTTCCATTACGTTAGTAACGGTTTTTATAAAAAAAAGTTTATAAATGACAATAAATATTAATACTTGATATACATAGTTATGTATGAATGTTTCTTTACAGCCAATTCAATATTTGGTATAAACGACAAGTTTAATAAAAATAAAGGCGAGTTTAAGTATACTTTCAATGTCAAGGTTTATGTTTTGTCCTAAAGCCCCTGAATGATTAATATTTGTTTTAGTATTAATAGTTTTTATATGTATGAAAATTTATTTAATATGCATTTTTTATAGTTATTAAAAGATTCTATCTAGGTACTAATCTTAGTTTTTTTTATTCTCTGTTTTATAAAAATTGTAATGTCCTGTTTTGATTTTTTATGAATATGAAAATTTATTAGAATAGCAGACGCATTTTAGTAAAGTTTATACTATAAATATATATTAAAAAAATTGCATGATAGCTTTGCACATTCCCTTTGTTGTCCATATTTTTATGTTATTTGTGAAATTACCCATTTTTATAAATTCACTATAGTTTTTATAATTTTATTCTTAAATAAAATTAATAATAACACTTTAATAATTATTTCAGCTATGGGACGCGGTAATATATCAATAGTGAGCAACAACAAATCTCACAGATACACTAAGAAATCTCAAATTGTTTTAGAAGGACAAGGACTTCAGGGTGCTATAGATGATGGTATGTTATTTATGTTTTTTAGCTTCATGCTGTATCCCGCAACATAGCAGTTCGTTTGGGCCCGTGATAGCTGCGCACTCTCTTGATTAAAAATCGCTTAAGAGAGTTATTTTTTTACTTTTTATTTTATTTAATAATATTTTAATGCTTTTTTTTCTATATAGCTCCAATAACCGAACCCGATCGACAAGGCCAGTGGCTGCGACGTAGACGACTCGACGGTGCTCTCAATCGCGTACCGAGAGATTTTTATCAACGTGTGTGGGCTGTTTTAGAAAAGGTAGTATATTTATTTTATTGACATAAATTTAATATATTTATTCCCCTGAGTGTGCACTGAACCCACAATCATTATATTATCCAGATATTCTTATTGCAATATTCAGACGCTTTTCCACGCAAATTTCATAATTTTTCTTTTTTAAATAATAATTTATAAAAATTTATGCCTTACTGAATTTTATATTCTTTATTTTCCTTACTTTAAATAACATCAAATTGCAAATGATATTATATATTAAATATTTTTTTAGTGCCAAGGATTAGTGATTCAAGGGAAAATACTGCAACCAAATTTGACTCAAGAGATGACGTCTGGAGAGCTTAAATTCGCTTTAGCCGTTGAAACTGTATTAAATTCAATACCACAGCCAGAATACAGACAGTTGGTTGTGGAAGCCCTCATGGTACTAACATTGGTTGTGGAATACAAAGCTGTTGCCCACCTTGGTGAAATGATAACAGTGGAGCATCTGGTGCATAAAGCTAATCAAATATTCTTAGAAGATCAGGTTTGTAATTTTCAAAATAGAATTTGCTAAAATTGTAAATAGACTTTGTATAATTTTGGAGTGGCGGTATTCAACGCCGCACGTTGCCTTGCTACCTGAGCGAGGAGATGAAAATAAGTCATTACCGTGAGTGGGAATCGAAAACAACGAAAGATCAACAAATAGATGCTAAGCGGAAAGTTTTCACGTAGTTACCTACTGTTATAGGATCCTACCTAACTTTTCTACTGGTTGGAGTTGACAATTTTCATTATTTTCTAAGTCCTCAAGTTTGGAAAAAACATTTGATGTTGATAATGGCTGACTTAACCAGTATAATCTTAACTTGGACTCTTTTTGGCTACTTATAATCTCAGGGCTGTTGGTTTCTTTTTTAACTTCAGTACACTTTGATCTATCGAGAGTTTATAATATACAACAGTAAAACTTTATATTACCGTACTAAGAGGGGTGATTGTATACTTCAGCAATATCCCTTATAGGATTGATGTAACAGTACGAATGGCCAACAGTTTTGATGGAACAATGAAACATAAACAAGTGATATTCGCAGATGCGGTGCGCAGGCGACGCCACGCTATGCTGCGCGAAGGCAGCTGGGGGAGGCGCGGGCGGTGCGGGCGCGCTGGTGTGCGGCGGCGCGGCTGGCGTGTGCCAGCTGCTGTACGACAGCGCGCCCAGCGGCCGCTTCGGCACCATGACGTACCTGGCGCGTGCCGTCGCCGCGCTGCTATCCTCCCGCGCCGCCGCGCCCGACGCGCCCGCCGAGTGCGCCGTCACGTAACAAAACACCGTCACGAATTTCAAATCAATTTTAAGTTTCACTTCACCTCACATATATCCTCAGTTGGCCATTAAATTAAATTCTAATAAAATTTACTAACTGTGATGTTATCCTATTTGCACCATAAAACTCATCAATTATTAAAATGATAAATATAGACGGCTTAACTGTGAAGTTGTTTAAGTTAGTAAACACTAGCAATACATAGATTAAAATCCAAGCCAAATGAAAAATCAAAAAAGGAAAAGTAGATTGAAATAATTTAGCCTTTTCTGAATAAATAGTTTACAAAAGGCTAAACTAGTTCTAAAGCAATTTTAGTCTTATTAGAAAATTAAACGTTTTTGTTTTTTTTCAAATACAAATCTAGAACAATATATATAAAAAGACAATTAGCTTTCAAAATAGCGTTATTGATAATTTTGTGTCTATTTGTATTTGTGCCAAAAAATACGCGATTTCAAATCCATTGAATGTGAATTCGAGTGAATTTCATAAAATTATTGGTTTAGAATCTATAACATAAATCATTACATTTGAATTATTATACATAACATACATATATAATTGTTACAATAATTAACAATTTTTTTTTTTTATTATTTGTCAATTTTATGTTATACAACATTTTGCCTAATTAAATATGAACAATAAAATTGAATCAAAATTAATATCGCTTAAAAGTATTCAATTCTGATAAATATTGAATGCACCTAATATATTTATGTATTTTTTTAAAATTTTTAAACCATATGTAAACCAAACCAAATACAAAACAAAGCTTAATACAAGAGTGGAGCCTCAAGATTTTGTGATAATTTTTTTTTTTTTGTTTGTGATTATGTGCTATTAAATAAATATTACAGGTACTAATGAGATTGTTTATTACTTATTATAAGAAAATTATTGAAACACTTAAAATGTGTTACTGTATTATGGATAAACATGTTAAAAATTAAATAATATAAAGTTTTTCTTATACTTATTTATATTATTTTTATTGTTGTTTATGTGTTGTTATAAAAAATATATATTACTAACAATATACTAACAATACTTATGATTACATACTATAGTAGTTATTGGATTAATATAATATATTGGTTTGGTTTAATAAATTTTGATAATATCATAATTGTTTTTTAATTTAACCTGCAAATCATAACTATTTTTTTTAGCTTCACTCTGTATTCCTAAAATAGCAGGGTAGGGAGACGGAACCTGGGAACCTAGTGCTAAGACTATTCATTCTTCACGTCCCGCCAAATTCTTGAGGCTAAAATATATATTAATAAAATCAAAAGTATTTGTATTTATTCTGTTTATTTAATTTCAAGAATACATTTTTCTATAACACAACAATTTAAAATATAACACTACGAACTCTCAAAACTTGCTAAGCCTCGTCTTTTTTCCCAAAAGGATTCATTTTTGAGAGCCAAGATGTTGTAGATCTGTAATATAGAAAATTTAGTCAAAATTAAAATAAACTGATAGCATAATAACTATAATTGAAGTCTGGAACCAAAGCGAACCCGACATTGAGTGCAACATTAGCTTTTAATTGTAAAAGTAAAACAAAACTAATTGATTTGTGGCTTTAGATGTATTGGGAGAAGTAATAAAAATATTATAAGGGAGGCTTCCCTTTATTATATGTCTGCTTTAACATAAACAAAATTACTGATTATATATTTTACATTTTGAAATGAATCCAGTACCTTTTGTTTAAATTAAAATTTATATTAATATACTACAGACTATAAACCCAATGGTTGTAGGTAGAATTATTTTTTTATTTAAGGAAGGTAATTTGGAATGGAAGTTACACCACTCAACATGACTAAACTGAACTGAACAACTTGAATTTAAGAAAAAAAAATATAGAATTGATTCTTACCCAGCTATATGTCAATTACAGGATTAAATATTTTACAAGTGACTAAAAATGAATAAGTTTCTGCTATAAAAACTTACGATATTTCATCCGCTGTGGTGTTGCCAGTTTCAATTTCTGCCGCTTTTAATTTTTGAACTAAATTTTTTCTATAGAGGTTTTTTAAAGGTACAGGTCTGTTTGCAGCTTCTTTAATCTTTGCTACTTTACTTAAAGCCTCATACCAGGAAAGCCCATACCACTCTATTTCTTCTGGTGTGTACTAAGCAAAATAATTAAATATTAATGTAATAAACAAGAATATATTATTAAATAATATTATTTACTAATTGAATTCAGTAATTTATAAATAGAGTAGAAACTCAATTAACCAAACTTGTAATGTGTGAAACCAAAAATGTTTTTCCAAGGAGATGACCTCAAAGTAGTACTTGGGATTTGTATCAACTTGAGCAGTATGTTTAATATGTGTATTAATGCTTGCCTCCACAGGTCAAGCTCCTCATCGTAAATAATTTAAAATGGCCATACCAGTATTGCATTTCAAAACTATTCTACAAATGAAAAGAAACTTTACAAGAACTTTAACTAAGTATGTGTTCTATGACTGTTGGAAGGCCAAGACTTTACAGATTGTCATTCTATCACATGTCACACATCTACTTCTTCTTATAATGTTGTCTGAATAATCGCAAATATGTATGAATGATGTCTATATAATCAGGTCTCCACTGTATCCAATAATTTACAATGACATAACTTACAGAAGACAAATAAGTTTTATATTCTTCATATACTTCTTTTTGTTTTTTTGGATCATATGCATATCTTGGACATCCATTCATGAGCTCAGTGAGGATTTGTTTTTTTAATTTCAAAGCTAACATTGAGACTAAGTCACATGCAGGTGTCTTAAGGAGATAGTGATCAAATCCATAATGATCATGAATTAATTTTATAGTTCTATCTGTTACAGTCACAGACAAATGTGTATTTAATACTTCAGATTTCACAACAGTTCTCTTAAGAACAGGCACCCAATAATGAGGCACTCTACGGCGACGAGGATCTCTTTTTTGAAAACCTATAAAGATATAAATTAATATTAAACAAGATGTTACATTATTTCTTAATACTTAAAAGTTTTATGTATGCATATTATTATTACAAATATTATAGTGATGAAAAAAACATGTTTAACAAAATGGTTTAAATGAAGAACCTATCAGAAGTAAGGTTGAGCCTGTTGTGGTGCAGAGACAGTCTGATTGTAAATGCTATTATGGGTTTGATTCCTTCTCAAGGGAAAGAATTATTGACATATCCTTAATGTGGTAACAAGACAAAGCATTGTAGTGTTGAGTTATGCTATTTATCATACCATGTTTTTATAGTTGGGTGGAAAGTAAGGAACAAAGTTTCAACACTACACTCCTTTGACTGTAAGGTATGTTTAAGTCTAAAGGCTTTTATTTATCTATTAAGCTTCTCCATAATTCAGTTAATATTTTTGTTAAAACTAACCTTTAATAACAGCCTCTCCACCCCAAATTCCTTCATGTATTTCAGATGGATATTTAAGAGGTATAGGAATATTTTGCACTGGTAAAGTTTCACCAGTTAATTCATCTCGCTTCCATTTACTATCTTGAGGGATATAATGAACAGCTGCAGGTTTAAGCACCTTCCATTCATGCCAGAATTTCTTGTAAGCAGGTGGTAAATCATTAGCTATACCAATTTCAAATCTACTTTTCTTCTTAAATGTTTTGGATAGTTGGCGTACTGTCGCCTAAAAGAAAAATAAAACTTAATTATATTACGGATTAGATAAGGTCACAATATATTCTTCAATAATGTCAACAAAGTGACATGATGCAACATATTTACTATCAAGATGGATTCTTATTAGATAAAGTAATACACCTGGATACGTGAAGATGCCATTTAACTTAAATGATTTTGAGAATCATATACGGAAATATTTTTAAATAAATTTATTTTTTAGCTCTAGTTAACAAAAGCTGTCAAATAATTGACAATTGAAGGTTACTAGTGATGTCCAACTCGATATTATATTTTCCATTGGAAGTTTAACAATATTTTCAAAACAATAGATATATTGTTATCTGTTCTAATATATATATTATAACAGATAATAGGTCTAGTATATTAATTATGATATAAATACAATATTTTAAAAAAAACTTGAACTCAAAAATTTTACGGATGTAATACTAAAATTATCTGTTTCATTTGTCATCTGTGCTGACGTGGTTTAACACAAAAATAAAAATGGCAAGCAATAACAAGTGCCAAGTGGTGGTAATATATTAAAATTTTATTTTCGTGTTTTCACCTATATTTCTACATACTAGAGTCTATCTAAAGGTATCAATATTATCTATTACCGTGACTTTGATTAAATTACTTATCGTTTTAATGTGTGCGGCGGAAAACATACAATGTCAGAAAGAAAAAACATCAATATTAATCCTGATCAGGATAAAAAGATCGAAGTCCCTGATCCCAATATAGCAGCGCCTAGTGATGTGTCCAGCGTTGCAGGAAGTGTTAAACATTTAAAGGTAAATAATCTCATATTGAGCAGATATAAAATATTACTTTAAAATTTGACAGTATCCATATTGATCATAAACTCTATAGAGTATCAAATATTAAATGGTTACTTAACTGTATTAAACCATTTAATATACATTAAATGGTTTAGGAACAGTTAAGTAATATTAGTCAACAATATTTTTTACAGCATGCAACATCTTCTGAAAGACAAATAAAATTTGAAAGAGCTCAGAAATGCCTGGAAAATGCAGCTCTTGTCTCAAAGAGAATTAAGGAACATCGAAAAGCGACTGCTGAGCTACTTGGTCGTCCTTTCGGTATGTAGCATTTGTTTCCAGTTGATGTAATAAATCAAATCAAATCAGCTTCATGCTATATCCCACACAAGTAAGCAGGGTACAGCAGGGTAGGTATAGGGAACCTAGTGTTAAGACACTCTGCTGGACTCTCTCCCCCCACTTTCCACCAAATTCTTAAGGCATTGCTGTATTGTGTTAAGTGGCGGAACTCAATGCACAGTGCATTGGCTTGACACCAAAATGAAGAAATGGAAATGTAAATTTAAATAAATATTTCATTTAATTGAATCTACAACCAGTCTCATATTGATATAATAATTAATATTCTATTTACAACTTCCTTTAGAGGAAGATGTTGGAGACACAGCATCTGAGGTGGCAACCACCGTAAGTGAGAGAACTGGCTACTCTGCCGCAACAGATACATCTGCAACATTATCTGTTCAAGATGCTTTGAATAGTAAGTTTTATGTTTTACAAACTACCCATTGTCCTTGTGTATGTGCATTATTATATATGTATTAGGTATGATTAATATTGTAGGGCTTCTCTTTTGAATGAAAAACTTTTTTCTTTAAACTCCATAATTTTTACTCTTATCTCTGCTAATGCAAAATATTTTATACATACTATTACATAAATAATATACTTTTATTACTTAAACAATCACTTTTATGTATATAAACAAAAATATACTTAATAAACAATGTTCTCTTGACCAATGACAAATTGAAACTCAATTATTGAAGACACAAAAGAAAGACAGTAGAAAACTTAATAGTAATATTGTAATAATTATAAAAAATATTTTAAATGTTTCCAAAGTAGACAATGTATTGTAGTTATATAGATATATAATGGTATTATTTTGATTTTCAGTTCCTGGAATTAGTGAGAGTTTGGCAAATACATTGAAACAAAAAGAACTTTTGATGGAAAGAATTAAACAATATAAAGAAATAAGTAAAAGACCTATGAAAAAACCAGTACAAATCGCAAGGAAAGATTCTGTCAATGAAACACTTGACTTGAGAAAGGTTAACATTTGAATCATATATTATCAGCTATGTCCAATATATTTTTTATATTTTTGCTTAATTTATGGGCCTATAATGGTAAAAATATTGTAAAATTTTCAATATCCATTTAATAGTACTTTTCAAATAAAAATGTAACTTGTTAATCAATTTTCTATAATATAGTAAAATCATATCTTGAGCACAATTTCCCCATTTCCCGCAGCATTTTAAAACATCAATGGTTCAGTTTATATCCCTCCCTCAGAGCAATGAATTATTTTAATTTCCTTGCTCTGGTGACAAGACAAAGCACATAATTGAGTACCACTATTTTATATTCAATTACTTAAAAAATTGGCTAAAATGTTTAGAGCTGGGTATTTTAACAATAGGATTTCTTATCTAACCAGCTATAAAAAGGGTTAAGCTTTATAATATATACTTATTCCTAAGGCTACAGTTATACTATTTATTAATCACTGTTTTAAATAAGTTTACTTTTTAATAAGACACAATTTTTATTCAATATGCAGAGCTCTGAAAATCCTGATATATCTAAATTAGTAAATACAATAAAAGAAAAGGACAATAATCTTAGTGTCATGCAAGTGAAAATGAGAGCTATGGAAACAACAATTTTGGATTTACAAGAAAAAATTAATGAAAAGGACCAAATTATTGAAGCTAAAAATCGAGCTACTACATTGATCTCTGATAGCTTAAGTAAAAAGGGTATGTATGAAGTAAAGTTTATTTTATATTTGATTATAAACTAGAAACAAAATCATTTTTCTTCATTGTGAAACTATCAAAGTGAATGGCCCTATATGTGTTATAATTTTCAAGGAAAATAAAAACAATGAGTTAAATATAATTATACAAACAAAGTATATCAATACAATATATATCTTTTATATTGTTTAGAAACATAAATTCTGAATATAGCAGGGACTTAATTTATTTCACACTTCGTTCTACAATTCTGAGTGGTGTTAAATTCTTAATTATGGTGTTACAGTTAGGTGCTACCATACAGTGCCATACAAATATTTTATAATTTTATATATATATTTACATATACATTTATATGTAATAATAATAAATAATAAAATGTTCACTTAGTTCTATCTAAAAAATAACATACAATGTAAATTCTAATTAAGTTCACTACCCTTATAATTTTAGAAAAGGAAACATTAGGTAAACTGGAGGACACAAAAGAGCAAATGATAAAAATGCAAAATAATTTTATAAACATGGAAACAGAATGGAAGGAAGAGAAACAAAAATTAATTAATGAAATCGAGGAAAAAAATGATAAAATAAATAGTCTTAAAGAAGCTAATACTATTTTGGAAAATGCAAGGTTCGAAATTACCATAGCCCACTCAAAATTAGCAGATGAATTGGAACTAAAGACCAAAGAGGTCTTAGAATTACAAGAAAAAATAAATAAACTATCAGATCATAGCATTAACCCACTTATTGCTGACAAAGATGAAGAAGAAGAAGAAGAAGAAGAAAAAGGATCAATTGAAGTAAACAATATGGAAGAACTTTCAAAGAAAATTGAATTACTAGAACAAATTAATTTTGAAATAAGACAGACCAATAAAGAGTTAGAAAATCAATTAGCTACCATTAATCAAGAGCCAAAATCAAGTGTATCACCTAATAAAAGAGGAAGTCCACTACCATCTCGTAAAACCGGCAGAGGCTCAAAAATGAAATCTCCTTGGAGTAATTTATCATCTGAATCATTACAAGAAACAGATAAAAAAGTTAAAACAGATAAAAATAAGTCAGACATGGTGCAAGCTTTAAATAAGGAAATATTACAAAAAGAGTATTTAATAGCTCAAAAAGACATGCTTATTACTAAGCTTCAATCTAACATTGACAAAAAAGAAGCAATTATTAGTGAATTGGAATTGTCTATTAAAAATCAAAAACAATTGGTTGAAGCAAGTGATATCGCGACATCTGCCGACTTAGAACCACCTACAATCGACAAACAGAACATTGAATGTCAGAATATAGAAGAATTACAAGATAAATTAAACACAGCTCAGGCTCAAATAATAACACTTAATGACGAAATAGAAGCAGCTAACAAGAATATGATTAAAGTAAAATCTAACTTTAAATTAAAAATGAAACAAATGCAAAAGACGATTGATAATTTTAGTAAAGTGTCAGATGCTAATGCTGAAATAATTAAACTTAATGAGGAAATACAACAGCTAACGCAAAAAGTTGCCGAATTGGAAGAAGAGAAAGGTAATCTGCAACTGCATTTGGTAGATTATGACAGCGGCAGATGTAAGTATTAGAAAACAATATTTATTTAGCTTAGTACTCTAGCGGAGTAGGCAGAGGGCATCTAGTGCTAATACACTCCGTTCCTCACTTTCTTTCGTTAATACACTCTGTTCCAGACCAGAGGCAAAAGGAAATTATCAATAAATAATAATTCATTTTTCCCTAATGGGAATCAAACCCACAACCACCACACTTGTGCTTTGACGGCCTCTAAGTATATCATTCCATGGATAAACTATGTAAGTGAATGAGGGTGTTGTGGCAGGCTGAAGATCTAGAAATAATTTTACTAGATCCATTTTTGAAGTATATTCTATAATTGAATTAGAAATTTCTATACAGGCCATATCTTCTAGCAAACTATATAGAAATTTCGCTTTTATACTTCTCGCACCTACTTCTAGAAATAGAATATTTAAAATTTTATGGAATATTTAACTTATTTTCATTGTTACAGTGACAGAATCCGATATATACAAAAAACTAGTTGAAATGGAGAACTTATCAGAAGCAAGGTTGAAGTCAATCACTTTACTTGAAACTCAGAAATTTGATTTAGTACAAGGTAATAAATAATAATATTTTTTTATTACAAATAACAAGTATCAAATGATAAGGCCGACCTAGCGCAGTAGCATAGCGTCTGTCATAAACGCGACGTTTGTGAATTCGTCTACAACTCTATTGGAAGAATTATTTACATTTTCTTGTTCTGGTGACAAGACAATGCTCGGCGTTAAGTTACGCCACTCAACACGCATTCAAAAAATTTCAAAAATTTAAAATAGAGTGCCCTTCCAGGTTCTCTCTGCTTATCCACATGCCCCAAATAGCTGAGTAAGCAGCGCATATGCTATGCCGTATATGCAAATTAAAAAAATATACTTTATATTATTTTTTTGTACTATTTCAGAACTACATAGCGTACAACAGAAAAATTTGGAAATGGAAGATAAACTAGCAGATATATCGTTGCTACAAAATGAACAAGTATGTTCAGAAATGAAATCTGTTCAGTTGGAAGAGCAAATAGATAAATTACAAGCGTCTAAAAATGAACTAGAACTCATTATAGATAATCTTAATCTAGATAAGGAACAATTGAGTGGTGCCATCAAACTTCATCAAGAAGAAAAAGAAGAACTGATTCAGAAGCTTGATAATTACATCCAAGAAAATATTGAACTCACGGATAAATTAGAAAAATTAAGCGCCGAAAAAGTTAGTTCAGCGGAATCAATAGAAATTGTAGAGTCTTTGACTACACAAGAAAAATTAGAACTAGAGGAATACAACAAATCACTTCAAAGTGACAATAAAATTGAAGGTAGTCAAACTGAGCTCACCTCACAAGGTGAGGAACCGGAAATGCAAAACGAAAAGTTGATTGAAGAAGCTATTCAATTAAAAAAGAAAATAGAACTGTTCTCTTGTGAGAGACAGGAAGTAATGGAAAAAATGAACAAATTATCATTAGAAAATGAGTCATTGAATGAAAATATACGTGAATTAGCAGAACAATGTAATAATCTAAAAAATACTATTGATCAGCTTAATGATGAGAAAATTAAACTTATAAGTGTCAATGAAGATCTTAATCATCAAATCGATGAATTGAAACAAGAAAAAAGCGAAATATTAAAAGAAACAGCTGAAGAAATTAAACCATTAAATACAGAAGATGTTACAGACGGATCCACGACGGATTCTATTCATCACGACGACAAATCAGCAGACAAAAGCGCTAATAGAACAAAATCTGTTAAACAACTAACAAAAGAAATCCTTAAACTTAAAAATACTATCAAAGAAAGAGAGGATGAAATTGCTGATTGTCAAATGAAGATTTTATCCCTAGAAGAACAGCAAGATAAACAAAAGGAAATATTACAAAAGAATGCATCAAATGAAAAATTAATTAAGAAATTAACAGATGAAAATAATCAATTGAAGAATCATATTGACACAATTACAAATGAGAATAGAGCAGAACAAAATCTACATATTAGTCAAGCAGAGTTAATACAAGTCGAGATCCAAAAGGTACATCAAGAATATACTACTGCAATTTCTGCACGAGATAACAGAATTCATGAATTAGAGAATGTACTAGTCGAATATGAGAAACAAGTTATAAGTTATAGCAACACACTACAACAGAAAGACAAAGAATTGTCAGAATATATTAATCAAATAACAAAGTTGAATGATGTTACACAAAAACTTAAGTCGACAGTAGATTTGCTCGAAGAAGAAAAAGCAAAAGACCAAAATGGAGAGTTAATAAAATCTTTAAATAAACAGATTGCTTTGTACCAGAAAACATTATCTGATTACGAAGAAAAACTTCGAGTACTCGAGGATGAAAAAGCTCAATTAATAACTATAAAGTCAAAACAGGAGAATAAAAATAACGGTCTCGAAGCAGAGTTAAAGAAATTACAAGAATTATTTACTGAAAAACAAGATTTACTTACGGAATTACAGAATCAGCAACAGAAGCAGCGTGACGAACGCTCAGCTCTCCTTCAAGAAGCAAAAGAACGTGATGAAGAAATACACGAAATAAAATTACAATTGAGAAAAGAATCTATAGACAATGAAAAGCTCCATAATATAGTTGTTCAAAAGAGCAGTGAATTTAACGAACTTACAAAGCTTTTCGAAGACGCTAAAGAGAAATTGAATACAGTGTCTGATAATAAAAATGTTCATGACGAACAGTATATAGCGTTGGAGAATAAAAACAAAGAGTTGATGGAGAAATTAAAAAAATATGCAATAAATTTCAAGAAAAAAGCAAACATGTATAGTGAATTAGAAAATCAGTATAATGAAGTTCAAAAACAACTCGACAACAAAAACGAACAATATGATCAGCTTCTAATACAAGTAGATACAATACCAGCTTTACAAGAAAAACTAAAACATGCAGAAGAGGAATTTAATCGACTACAATCACAAAAGATAATAATAGAACAGAAATCACAAGAAATTTTACATTTACAATCTCAAATTGAAACATTAAAGAAACAAGTTATTAACGATAATCAAAAAAATATTCAACTAAACGAATCGATAGACTTGCTCAACAAAGACTTATATTTGGCTCGTGATCAGAATGAAAATCTTGAAAATCAAACTGAAACTTTAAATAAGAAAATTGTAGAGTATGAAATTGAACAACGAAACAACGCCAATATTTTAACCAAGATATCATGTTTAGAAGCAGAAGTAAATCAGAAACAAGAGCAGATGTCAGAGCTTTCAAATCAATTAGAGATTCAAAAGGAAAAATTGATGCAAGTTCAATTTGGACACGACGCCAAAGTTCAAGAAAGTGATATGTATATAGAAAGCTTACAATCTGAAATTGACAAATATAAAAATAGAATATATCGTCTTGAAGAAAGTATATCTACTATGGAAAATCGACGTCAGTCATTAGAACGGAAAGCCGATAGTTTAGATATCCAATTACATGAAAAACAAAAAGCTTACGATGAATATAACCATCAAGAAGATGAATTAGTAAATAGACTTGCCGTTCTTATAGACAATGATAGAGTCGTGGAAAAACAAATAACTGAAATTGAAAGCGAAAATAAAGAATTACGTTTCAAACTTCAAAACGTAAATGATGAAATTCAAAACTTACAAAGATCTTATTTCGACCTACAGACTAAATGTGATATATTAGAAGATAAAGCAAAGAAGGCCGATTCTGCAGATTCAGAAATCATAATGTATCAAAATACTATAAGAGAATTAGAAGCTAATCTAAAACGTGTTACCAATGAACATAGTACTCTATTCGCCCAGAAGAAAGCCGCTATCGAAGAATTAGAGCTAGAATTTAATACACAAATAGAAAGTGCAATCAAAGAAAAGAAAATCCTAAGTGAAAAATATGAAAAAATCTGTGATCATACTTCACAACTTGAAATGAAATTAAATGAATATAGAAATATCATTGAGACACTAAACCTAAACCTGAGTGACCTGGCTGCACAAAATCAAGCTCTAATAAATAAAGCAAACATTGCACAAAAAGAAGTTACTCCTGATTATACAGAACAGTATATAAGTGAAATAAATAAATTGAATTCTATTTTAAATAGTAAAAACACAGAAATTACAGATCTTAATGATAAAATACAAAAGTTACAACAAAGTAATTTGTCAAATATGTCAAATTTAGAAAGTAAAAATTCAGATTTAATTAATAAACTCGATAGCACATCTATTATAATAAATAACTTAACGGCCGAATTGCAAACATTAAAACAAAACAATGAACAGCTACAGATACTGATGAACCAGAAGGATGAACAAATCAAGCAGATCGTAGAAAACAAAAAACTCAATTTTGAAATGAATATACCAAAAACAGAAGGAATGACTATTTCATCTACAATCGAAGCAGTAGACTTAGTACCCAAGCCATTTGACATATCTTATTTACAATCACAAATTATTTCTGATACAGATTTTCCTACTACGGAGTCTCAAGAACAACATATATCAAAGAAAATATCTGAAATAGAAGTAAAACAACCTTTACAGACAATAACACCGTCAGGAGTTATAGAGGAAACTATAGTTCCGAAAAAATCTTATGTGTGCTACAAGCAAGACGTTGAGAGCGAAGAGGTTGATCCTTTTAATTCTGATGAAGGTTGGGGACTGGAAGCAGGTGAAGAGTCAGAAGAAGTAACGCCAGGTTTCGCACACTTAAATCAGCAAATTGAACAACTTAATGAGACTAATCAAAAGCTTAAATTAGAATTGGACACAACCAACGCAAAATTATTAAAAGCTTTAAAGAAATTAAAAGAATTAAAAGCAACAAATGATATGCTGTCAAAAGAACTACAATTGACTAAAACTATTTCACAATCTTCAATGTTAGATATGGCAATAGAGAGTGAACTCTCAAGCAACTTGGAAGCCCTAGAGAAAAAAATACAAGAGCTTAATACAGATTTAAGTAAAGAAAAACGAGAAAAAGAGTATTTAAAAAAACAAAACGAAGTTTTTAAGAACGCCAATGACCGTTTAACAGATATGAAAGAGAAAATGGACAGCGAATTGCAAATGTGGAAATATAACTTTAAGCAAGTCAATGACAAGGTCTCATCTTTACAATGGGGTGGAGAATCCAATGATGCTGTGGATGCTTCACGCTCTCAGCATGCACCAGTAGAGTGTAGTAGAGTAAGCACTTCGCGTGTGGAAGAGGATATGAAAAAATTGGAGAAAGAAAACGATGAATTACAAACTACCGTCGAAAACTTGAATGAGCAAAACATACAACTATCCAAAGAAGTTGAACAACTTAAGATAGAATTAAGCAATCTTAAACAAGAACTACATCAACGGCAAGAATCGTGTAATAATTGTAAAAACGGTAAAGAACGTCATCAGAAATTACTAGAAGGAAAGGAAAACCTACAACTAGAAAATAATAATCTTCAAGTTGAATTAAAGCAAGAAAAGTTATGTCTAAAATGTGAATCGCTGAAACAAAAAATAGACGAATTAGTTACGAAGATATCGAGTCTAGAAGAATGTAATAAAGAATTTTCTGAAAATACTAATCAGTTGGAAGCTCGCCATAAACAATTAATAAATGAAAATGAAAACCTACAGTTTAAAATACAAGAAAATCAAACATTATATAAATTATCTGAAAAAAATTTGCACCTGAAAAACAATGAACTATTGGCAGAAATTGACGCTTTAAAAATCAGCGAAAATGAAGCAAACTTGAAAATAGTGTCACTTAGTAATGAATTACAAGAAACAGTTAAAATATTTGCAGAAAAAGCTGAAACCGCAAATAATGTAAACGATATTGCTATAGCTGAAAAATATCAAAATATTGAGGAAATCTCTCTCAATTTAAAGAATAGTATTGATGAGGCGAACTTAAAAATCTATGAACTCGAAGAGCAAAACAAAATAATTACCGAAAGTAATTTACAATATGAAAAGCAAATATTTGATTTAAATGAAAAGCTACGGAATCTTAACACCGAAAACGATCAGCTTCTTTCGACGGTGACAGAATTACGTTCTTCAGTATCAAGTGCTATGGATCAAAGAGGTTTTGAAATAGCAGAATTATGGAAACAACACCTAGCACAAAGAGAATGTGAATTTCAACAAATAGAACAGGACCTTAGATCACAAATGAATGCCTCAGAAGCTAAATATGAGCAGTTGTTGGAAAAAGTACAATCTTCTGATCAAGCAGAAACAAACAAAATTATTCTAGCAGAACAAATAAGTTCTCTACAAAATAAATTACAAGAAAAAGAAGAACATTTAACAAGTCTGAGGGATAAGTATACGGAAGTTATAAATCAATTGGATCTACTTCGTTCTGAAATGGAAGACGAAAAAATTATACATGAAAATAAAATTCTTGTTCATCAAGAAGAGTATGAAAAAGTTATACAAGAATTAAATAAAAACAATAGAGAGCAATGTGATGAATTAGAAAGCGCAATGAAAAATCTTCAAACCGAACTCGAAGCAACTAAAACGGTCAATACTACCTTGAACCTAGAAGCTGATGACTTGCGTAATAATTATGAAAATAAAATATCAGAATTAATAAAGCAACTTCAGATAAAAGATAGTGAAATATTTCAAAAAACACACGATTATACTATATCGCTTACACAAGGGAATGAAGAGTTTGAAAACGTAAGAAAACAGTTAATAGAATATGAAAAGAAAGTTGAGGATCTAACATTCGAAAAAGAATCTGAATTAGCTATTTTAAGATTAAAAATGCACGAACAAACGGAAAGTTTCGATAAAAAACAGAAGGAAGTAGAAAATGAAAAAAATAATGTGTCTGAATCTTTAAAAGAAAAAATTATCGAATGTACAAACTTTAATAAACAGATTGTGGACTTAAATAAAGTATTAGAGGAATATGCAAATAGAGCAACAGAGACTCAAGAAGTTCTAGAAAATCAAGAATTAGAAATAGTTATTTTGAAAGATGAAGTGGCTAGTTTAAAAGATTCTCTGAGGGCAGCAAGTAATAAAATAGAAAAGCACGTAACCTTTGCTTCCGGCACTAAGCTTGGTCCCGACGGAGAAACTACATCAGTTGGTTTGGATAAAGAATTACTCGACGCAGTACCTCGGGCAGAGCTAGATTTAGCTTTGTACATGTTGCACCAAAGGGATGTTCGTTGTGAGGAACTTACCATGGAATTAACTCAATTACTTGAAGAAAGAGACACACTGCAATTGCGTTTATCTGATAGTTTGAGATCATTTGAGGAACTGAAGTCACGTTGCAGTTCCGCAGGCTTCGATCTCTCAATTAATGCCAGTCACGAAGGAACTGCAGAACTGCCCAGTTTCACTGTTGAAAAAGAACATCAATTTGTCGATACACATAAACCGCACACATCACGAAGTAGTAGCGTTAGCGATCCTGACGCGGATAAACCAAAGTTGCAAGCCAAGTAAGTCTTTGTAAACATAAGGTTAATAAAAAACACAAGGTATATTAGGTTAAAAAAATAATTTCAGAAAAGGTATGAAAATAATTATTAATTTTAATGCATTAATGATTACCTAATGCAAAAAAATTGAGGCCGACATAACCACCAACCGTGTGCCTATAGACGGTTGTGAGTTCAATTCTCACTCAGGTGAATGAAGTATTTAATATTGTAATTTCTTCGCTCTGGTAACAAGGCAGGCACTGCCTCGAGCGGCGGAAAGTGGGGCATGCAGTATCTTAACACTAGGTTACCTCCGTTTACCCTCCTATATGCGGGATACAGCGTAAAGCTGAAAAAAAAAATTAATAATGAAACCCTTACACAGACTGTCAGAGCTGCGTACGGTGCGGCACAGCCGCGACGTGGTGCTCCGCCACGAGAGTGAGCAACGCCAGCTCGGCATGCGCCTGCTGCAGCGCGACGTCGCCAACCTGCCGCCCGAGGCCGTCGAGCAGCTTACACAAGCACATCACACACTTTGTAAGTATCAATTACATTATCATTGGCTTATTACCAATCCCAGTACGATCGATGGTCGCAAGCCGTAGTTCGAGTCCCGTCCCAGAGGACGCCCTTGCCTAAATAGTACTTGAAAATTTTTCAGGGACAGAGTACCCTCTTCCCATCTGGTGCCGCTGTAAAATCTAATAACAGCATTAACCTCGTATGTTTGAAAAATAATAAAAAATAAACTATGATTATTGATGATTTACATGTTTTTAACTATGGGGTTATGCATAAATTATATCACACATTAAAGGGACTCATCACACCACAAAAAAAAAAGTATACATTTTCCACACTTGGGAAAGATAAATACTTTTTTAGAAAACATATAAAAAATTGAACCCGGTCTGAACACTAAGTTAAGTGGTCAGAGCGCTTGGACGACTGTCAAGAGACGAGGGTTTAACGTTCGCATTTTTGTATGTTTTCTAACAAAGTATCGTGTGAAATAATTAATGGGCGGCTTTTTTATGCCACAAATAACAAATAGAGAACTAAGCGGCAACGTGTTAGAAATTTTATAAATTTAAATCTCAAAAATGTTATTACAAAATTTTTGAAAGCTTGGTTAATTGTCATATTTATAACTTATTATATTTGCAGCACGAGACACTCAAAGCACTCCAACTGTTCTTCTAAACTGGCTCCGCGGGAAGAGCACACCAAAAGTAGTGCATATGTGAGATGTAAATGAAATAGGGAAAATGTAGATTATTAGTGCTTACGTTCCAGACTGCATTTGGTTTTATAAAGATCGTATAATGTACCTATATTTAGTACTGAAATGAAATGTCACTATATATTCTTTTTTTTAATCTTGTTTTTTGTAGCTTCTCGCTCTATCCCGCATATAGCGAACTTATTGTGACGTCCGTTCGAGATATTGCGTGTTAAGTGGCGTAATTAAACGCTGTCCTTTGTCTTTTTACCAAAGCAAAAAATAAATAAATAAAATCATTCCTCCGAATGGGAATCGAATCCACAACCGTCACGTTTATAGTTAAAAGTTGTGCCACTTTAAATTTCAATAATATCTATCATTTCCTTTTATTGTAATTATATTCTTTTGCTTTTTTATTGTACAATTGGACAATGTTTATTTAAACATTGTTAATAATTGTGATCCTTGCACTTGTATCATAAATTGTAAACATTACATCGCTCATGTGGTGCAACAAAGACGTCAATGCGCTTTTTAAAATAGACATACAATGCATTTTTAAAATAGAGTTAAATATGTCAATGTATGCGGAAAGACTATTTACAAACTTTTATTGAGTTTCCCTTAATATTAAAAAGATACTACTAATACGTCTTTGTTACACCAAATGAACGTTATCGTCTTTATATTTTTTTTTATTTATTGTTTTTAATATTTATTATTTTTGTCGACTATTATAATTGTAGTTTTCTGTTAGCTTTCTATTTTTTATAGATTTTTTGTTACCCTTGTTTCATATGCCTAAGTTCTCTCAGTACAATATTGGTAAACAACAACTATGTTCAGTTTTGGTTTAAATTTCTCCAATATGGTGCTACGATTAGTAATATCTATATACTACTTATGGTACTTATGTAAATCGTATTAAATGGGGCCGTTTATCATTAATAACTCTCGTATCTTAAACAATATTATAATGAAGCCTAAACAATATTATTATCCACCAAAAAAAAGACTTGTGGCTACCATTTTTTATATTTTCATTTAACGCGCGCGACCGAAATCCAAAGAGTATGAAGGACAATAAATAATGACTAAAGCGAACGAACGATTTCGAAGACGACACGTGGTCGATATGCAAAATATTTTTTTTAGCTTCACGCTATACCCAGCATAGGTAGCTAGGTAGGCAGAGGAAACAGAGTGATGATACCCTCTGTATCCCACAATTTTCGAGACATTTCGTGTTGAGTGGCGGAACTCAACGCCGAGATTTTTCTTCTTACCGGAGAGATGATATATAATTCATTCCCCTGAGTACCGCTACGCCACAACACCCTCAACATGATTTACCCCCTAAATTTTATAATTCTATCAGTTTCATTTCTGTGTATAGGTAGGCTATTTAATTGGTCTATCGATATTTCAAGATTTGATCCGATCGTAAATCGACCGCCCTCTTCATAATTAATTTAATTAATATTACTATCTTTTTGTTGGTTCAACATTAATTGAGCTAATCCCGAAAATCCTAATGATTAGCCATTAGCATTAAATTACGTGGTCGTAAAGCTGTACGTGGGAAATAAAATAAGCTTTAAATGATATTTTATTCCTATCTAGAAAAATTATAATTAATCGGTTTTATTCCATTTTTATAAAATTATTATATATACCTATAATAGTTATAGTATTTGAATAGAGTAAGCAAAGCATTTAAATAATTTTCCGACAAATGACAAATTCATTATTACTTACTACATTTGACTTTGAACAAGCAAGAAACTAACTTTACTCAATTTGCTGTCCTTTGGCGACAATGTGGTAAGCACATTGATTTCTTTTTTTTACAGCAAATATTCGTTGCTACGCATAGTAAATTTGAATGTTTTGCCAACGATACAAACGACATCGACAGTAAGTAGCGTTTCTTAATATTTCTTTGGTTGAGGCTCCCCGGACTAAAACTATAGCCTTTCCTTCCTCTTTCAATCCATATAAAACTCTACGACTTCAAAGTAATAAATATTTTTTTATTACTAAAATTGTTTTTTTCTTCTTTCCCATTTGGGAAAGTGACTTATTTAACTCACTTTTCTTTTTTATAAATTTAAACACTACCTTATAAAGTAATATCTCACATCTACGATTTGCTTACTCTATGTATTTGAAGCAGTAATTAATGTATTAGACGTATTGTGCCTTTTATTTAGTAATATTCTTATTTTACTATGTTGTATTTTATGTTAATACTTTATTAAATGCAAATTTAATATAAATCACTGTAAATAAATTAATAAAAACATCCAAAGTGCGGTCATTGTATATGAAATTGTAAATTTGTTTTCCATTAAATGGTAATTAATTTTATAGGTCGTTTTATTTATTTCTATGAGTTTTGTTTTAGTAGTACTACTAAGATGTGTGTGTGTGTGTGCAATCTTAAAATAGGCTTGAAACCAGGCTATTTTAAGATTTATATATTTTTTTTATTTGTGTCCTCTACTGTAATTGCTATATAATAAGTTATTTATTATGTGATCCTCTATTTTGCGACTACAATATAGTTTATACTCTGATTCACGTGTAAATATAACTCTATGCTTACGCAAAAAGAATGTGAGAAAAACACTTAATAATTTTATATATTTTTATTGTGGTTTTGTTTTTAAATATCTACAATTCAAATCGCAACGATCATACAATACCAATAGTAACTTAAAATTGAATAATCACATAAAAATCAAAATTTTGCAACTTTGCGTGTCATACATCTCTAGAATTTAGTTTTTTTTTAATATAAATCGACTCATCTATAAAAAAAACATAATTATCACTTCTGTTCAGAGTTACATAACCCTTTAACCTACATAATATATACATTACAGGAAAATTCTGATTTTTTACAACATTACATTTATAACTATTTCATAACAATCTTATTATCTTACTATATTGAAAAGCCAGTCTAAAAGCTAAAACAAGCATTTAGTTATACATTTAAGGCGTATATTTCCCCACATCTTTATATATTTTCATATCGTATATAAAATATGTTTATCAATAGTCAAATTATGAAGGCCCTATATGTATATATTTAGGTAGCAATACCACAACCATACAAATTATAGTAAATATCTGCTCTATATTTCTAGGTAAAAAATATGGATTTTAAGTTTATCTTGAATCATAAATTTGTTAGAATACAAATACTCCTTTAGTAGTGTTACTTATGGCACCACATGCTTAAAGCATTACATATATTTACAGTTATAACTATTATATTTACATAGCAATCGCTAGATAAAGATATTTTGAAGTAGAATATAATATGTAACACAAATAGGCTTATACATATATTGTCTATGTTTGAACCTAAAATATTTTTTTGAAACCCACAATCATGTATAGAAATGGAAGACATTGGACTGTTCAATAAACATTTTAACTTATATAAATGCAAGCAAACAACTAACAAAATAAAGCTTATAAAATAATATATAATTACATTTAACACTTACTATTTGCATTCTCCACCCGTACTTAAGCACTATATAATATTATTTATCTGTGGAAACTATATCACAATATTCAATGTAGGTAGATAGTGTCAACTTCCCCCTTCCTCAGAATACAATTAAGTACAAAACTATGGAACTTGACTATTGCATATTTTATGTTCAATGGTTGTAGGAACAATTATATAAATTAAAAACTAAACATAATTAATACACCTAACTTACCAATGATACAAAAATCACATATTTTTTTCTTAGTTTTTCTAAATTAAGCCAATAACATAGTACCCCTAAGTTAACATATTATGACTGGAAGTGACTATGATCTGAAAGTAAATCAGTTTCTACACTATCACATTACATGTTAGGTACCTAAATGCTAAAAAATATTGTTGGTACAACATTCATCGCCAAAAAGGAACAAAAGAGAATCTTTTAACAAAAATATTTAGCCCTTCGTCTACTTTATAATTATTTAATGCTATATAATTTATTGTATATATAAGAGAAATTTATGTGGGTTTTCATTTTTATTCTGTGATAGACTGATGTACTATACATATATTATATTAGTTTTTACAAATTATAAAGCGTAATTTATTGCCTTCCCCCGATACACAAACATTATATGTTGAATCTGATTGTAATTAAGCTAGCAAGTCGATAAACTGATTATTTCTTAGAGTCATACAAGAGATTATAGTTATATAATTTACTTCATAATATAATCAAATATATATAATATATCATATTTAATAAATATTTGTCAAGTGTCAATCACGTACGGCTATGTCGGTCATGATGTAAGTGATTAAGTCGTTTGCTTTGGTCCCATATACACAATTTTATTAAGACTAATATTTTAAGAACCTTTTTAGTTTTCATAACGAATACGTAAAGCAAAATTGAAATATTTTTCCTTAAAAATAAAGAGGTAGATTTTAATTTCAAGATACCAACTAGAACTGGAAAATATAATGTGGTATTTTTTTATGATATTCCTTCTGTGCAACACCCCTGCCGTAAGATCCTTGGTTAATTTGAAATTAAAGGCAAAAAGTAGCACGGAGGGCTTATAATTATAACTATTTACATAAACATTGCTTAGAGACTACGCACGCAGTGAGTTGTACCTTAACTAACGTTAAACACATTGCGTTTGTCAGTCTTACTATCAGTCCTCGATCACGGATGCACCGCTCTATCTAATCTTCTAGTTTATAGTATTTCCGTACTAATGCACCGCAATTAAAGCATTGGTCCTCACGCATGGAGATTTGCTAGGGACCTCGTAACAGTGGGTTAAAAGTGGACGTCTCTAACGTCAGTGGGGGTCGCGGCGTTACTGTGCGCCTTGTCCTGGGTCGGAGGCGGAGTCCACGCCGCTGCCTCCCGGCCTTGCCCGTTTGGGGCAGTCACTTGACTTTCTTCAATCACAGCCTGCACCATCACTTCTATTTGTTCTAAGCATGTTTGGAGGCAGTCCTAAAAAATATTGTATATTTAATATAGGTACAATTATAAAAATTCATTAAACAAAGAAAATTATTAATGATAATAATTCATTAGTGCTTAACAATGTAAGTAACAAATATTTACCGAGTCAATGCCTGTAAGCTCATGCAAACGCGACAGGTGTCCATCAACTCCTAGACCGCGAAGCGCTGCAGCGATGCTGCAAGAAGCCAGAGTGCTCGCGGGATACAACGTGAACTCATAATCTGTAACAAAATAGACTTATATGAAACACAGCACTAAGAACGTACGATAAAATTTTCCTCTAGTAATCTATAATTATGCAGTACTATTGTTACACACGCCGCAGGTACCTACGATTTGAATAACAAACGAACACTGGCATGCGATATCAGGCCGAAACCAGGTCATACGCTTCGGCTGCGTACGCGCGTATTTAGAGCGGATATGAAGAAAAATCTATACGACATGATTACTTCAATGTTAATGGCAGAAGACGACGCCTCGTCGCGCGTCGTAGCCGCAAAGAGAGTGCACTAGCGCGTAGAGGCACTAGGTAATGAATTGCTCCTTTCTCCTTCCCACAGGTTGTTGGTCCCGCTTTGGAGAGTGGAGCCTCAAAGGAGCCGGCATCCGCCCTCGCGCCCGCATTCCACGGCCCGCGCCCGCGCGCCCGTTTTACTGGAATATTTCTCACGGACTCGCTTTGGCAATACCATTATACGTATACAGATACCTCTCGAAAAGGCTCTACCGTGGACCTATTTGGGCCTGGATTACTCGAGTTGTATTCAATAACCTGTTGTTTTGTACCGTAAAATAATTGATATTTAATTAAACGAAGGAAGAAAGTTTTAACCAAAGAGGTTATATTTAATATAGATTTTTTACTATACTGTTAAGTATCCTACTTCATCCTAATAATATTAACATTAAAGTTTGTTTGTATTTCCACTTTTACAAAAAAAATACTGAACGGATTTAGATGAAACTTTAGCTTATAAATGACAATAACACCATAGGCTAGAATTTATGTAAAGATTTTATATAATTTGTCTATATTATAAGTTATGGCTTGAACTTTTCAAGCGGGCGAAGCCGCGCTAGTACAAAGAATACATTTATTAGAATTTCTTATTATATTTGAGATGCTGTTTAGATATAATATTTAATTAGAGCTGCCACTAACTTATTCTATTATGCGACTTAATTAAACGTGAACTACAGATATTTTATCATCGTCCGCCAACCGCAGCGCTTATTTTTACATAAAGTGATAATATAGCAGGAAAATCAGCTGAGTGACCTTGGAGGGCGAGTGGGCTTAAGCCAGATAATATATGAATTTATTTACAAGTTTATATTTATTATTTCATCTGGTACGTACTAAAATCTTCTTAAATTCAACTTAATTACATCGCTAGACAATGCCAAATGAATTTTAATAGATCACAATTCATCATTATATAGGAACACTCGAGTAATACCTATACGAATGTCGAATACTCTTTCAGCATCATTTAAAAGGTTTCTGTCGTTTTTTTTCATACGGCGGCGTACTCGAGATAAAGGCACGAGTAGGGAAAGAACAAAACGAAAGAGATGAAACAACGAGAGCGGCCGCTCATTGGAAGCATTTGCATAATCTGATGTTAATCAAACATCGAAGCCCTACCGCCTCTACTGAGCGACGACCGGTTCGAGCGCGCATAGGAACAATAGGAAATTCTAGGCGAGTTCAGAAACATGTGTCCAATGTTTGTTACCTAATGCCACGTAGTATGGACAATATAGAAAAAAGTTTTTACTTTTACTATAGGTACTGCATTGTTTCATTCAAAATTATCAGTAACGTGCATAAAGTATTTATAAAACGGATAAGTAAAAGGTGAATTACAATAGCAACTCGTAGGCAAGAGCCCGATGACATAATCATCGCATTATCCTTGAACATCAAACGTAGGTACCAATAAACGTGGACAGTACGGGCGGGCGCCGCTGTGAGTCTATTCGCAAGGTGAACGATCTCGCGAGGCCGCGTCCGTACTCCGTAGTACATGTACGTAATAGCCACCGGAAAAATAGGTGTTCTCCCGCACCAACGTCCCCGCGCTGA
>FAPJ01001162.1:9231-19624 GCA_001485985.1 Heliconius ethilla aerotome | reverse complement strand
AACTACTTTTATCTCTAATTTTCGTTACATAATAATATGTAGAATATTATTTTTAGTCTCGAAGACAGGCAGGGTAAAGAGATTTGTGTGAGGATTTACAAAAATGTATAGACTTCCTCGAAGTCATACAATTACCTTGCTCTCAATTGCTTTGCAGGATGAGCAGGTTTAAAAATAGTCCAGTACGAATTTACTATTATTAGAGTCGAGTTATTTTTTGCTTAAGAAATTTTACCATCCAAATAATGATACATAATACGCTCTTGATTACGTGATGCACTCGTGCTATGAGATCCTAATAGGTACGTTCTAGGGGTATGTATGTTTGTATTCATCAGATGTTGCCGTTGTAGTGGTCTATGAGACTCGAATAATACTTTGAGGAATAGTTGAAAAATTTTGTAGAAACGATGTAATATCATTATTTAAGAATATAGCCAAGTGGAATCATCTACTAAACAAATGTATTCTTCGCGTGATAAGTATGAGATGATATCTGTACAGCCCTGCGCAAGTGAAATAAAAGAGCTGTAGCGTGAACTTAACCGCCAAAAAAAAACCGACAGCGGCGGCGAACAACAAAAACCGTTGCATAAAAACATATGATCCCATGAGGGATACGGGGGGTCCGCGGAGTGGGGCGGTGAGGGGGGGAGGCAGTCCCGAGGCGTGCTGGAATGCGCTCGGGCGAGCGGCGTGGGAGGCGCCGCCGCCGGCGCACCACACACGCGCGCCCTCGCCCTCACTCTACCCTCAAACATGTAAACAAACCTATTCACATTTCTGTGCCTTACAGATCCCTGCGATCATTACCTATGTATATCTCCGAGAGATCTCTCCCAAGGATATAAAGAATATAATATAGGTGTTCAAAATACAACATGCAATATTTCACTTGTGGGCTGTAAGAGTTACCGATCTAACATCCGCTTGGTCGAGTTCGCATGTTACTATCACGTTTATAACGCCGAAAATTACACAAGAGAACCATTTTTCTTAATTAATCAGTTAGACGATTTTATAAGAGTTGTAATAACTGAAATTATTATTTGTTTGGCAGTATATAATTAAGTAAAAGAAAAATAAGGAATACTTTTACAATTACACGCATATTACATACACACATATTATGGTAAGGTTCAGTGACATGAAGAGCGCGAGCTAGCGCTAATTAGTACGAGAAACTAAATCTTTGAGTTGGAAGCTAATATTTATTTAAGTATTATATAGAAAACAAATAACTGTACAGCTTAAATAAATACTGATTTAAAATGCTTAACCATAACCACGATCAAACAATAAAACATCATTAAACATTGAGCGTGAATCAAGATTTCAAGATTAATTTAGAAGTTTACCTCTAGCTGCAAGCGATATGAAGGTTTGCGCGTGTCTGTGAACCATTTCCTTGTTGACCTGCCCCCGCAGCGCCAGCCGCGACAGCAGCAGTGGCAAGAAGTCGTGCGCCGTCACGCCTGCGACGTCCCACTTCAGCTTAGATAACACTAGCAGCTCCCAGCTCTGTAGACAAATTTTGTTTGTATTAATCAAACGAATAAAGAAAATGACTTCAGTCAGTACATGTGTGAATAACAATAATAATAAAGGTAACAAAAAAAATAAATATTATAAAAAGTAAAACCCAAAATGAAATCAGCTTCACGCTGTGTCCCGCACACAGCAGAAGGGAACCTAGTGTTAAGACTTTCCGCCGAATTCTGGAGGCATGGCGCGTGGAGTGCCTCAACTCATCATCGCGCTTTGCCTCGGCACCAGAGCGAAGAAATTAAAATATAAATAAATATTTAATTTACTCGAGTGGGGATGGAACCCACAACCAGTCGCGTTTAAAATAACGCACTTGTATCCCTGCACCACGACTGGCCTCTCATATAAAAATCCGTTTTGTCATCCTATTAACATATTAGTCCGGATGCAGATTAAGAACTGTGAGATTTAAAGAAAGAAAGTGTTGATCAGCTACGACAATAACGCAGTAAGGCAGCCGCCACATCCGCTGTGTATAATCGTAAACATGCCGTTTTGCTCGACTTCCCGGAACTGCGCGTAGGTAGTCCCCACACATTGTTGCATGATCAAGCTAATAATTGCTGCTTAGTCTTTGTAACTAACTTAACGTAATAAATAGATAATTTTATTGTTTTTTATAATATTGTGAACGTTTCTAAGAATTTCTGTAAGTGTTTTCTTTTAAATGTATTTGTTTTATAAAATAAGTTCATATTATAATTTTGTTACATTTTTATACATTGCAACACTTATTTCTAACAAATAAGTGTTGAATTAAATATTATCGTTAAAGCTGACCTATATTAAAATAATTACAGTTGTGACAGTATCATCACAAGCACAAATAGCGATATGAATGGTTAATATTGTGAATACTTGATTATTTAGTGTTCACACACACAGACACGGAGAGGCGATGCATGGCCGTTGACAGATAATACTCGATGTTTACTTAACTCAAAGGCGGGGTCGGCCGCTGTGGCAGTCGCTTGCCTCTTCCTCGCAGCCGATATACTTTCTTAATGCTATCCTACTAGAGTTCAGACTTGTGCAGCATTTTACAATCTTTAGAACCTATTGAATCTCGATAAGGAGCTTGTGAATGAATGAAGTCTCATCACTGGAAGTCGCACGGCATAGGCTCGTGTGTCAGTTGGTCTCGCGTCAGAGGTTGAACTTGACGTAAGTTTAAAATTATGTCGTTAAAGGATAGCAATATTAAATAACTTTAATATAGTATGAAGATAAAAAGAACAGGTAAAAGAAGGAGTAACCACGGCGCGGTATGCGGGTCGACCGCGAATTGAAAAGATTCCGTGTCTCCTCCAACTCGGGAACACTGGAAAGCTTCGGAAACAATGCGCTCATAAAGTATTCACCGCAGACGATGTTGGCGAGACGAAAATTGATACGTAGTTTATCTAGAGCGTTGTTCGACTCTGATATAAAATATATATTTTACATGATAACTATAACAGTTACTTGACTGTTAGCTATCGTTGGAAGTAAAAAACTTTGAGAAATTTTGAGACGTGCAGAAGTATAGCAGATGTGTGAACGTTATTCATTAGAGGAGCAGCTTAGGCTTCGAAGGCGGCAGTAGTTATGGTAGGCACGTCACAGCCTATAAAGCGAGCTATGCAAACAGCCCTCGCCTGCTACACATTCTGAATTCCACACTTGGTTCCCATGCTTTATCCAATTTCAACTGAGACGCCTTATAATCAAACAATAGGCGCGGTGTCACGAGGCCATAACGACACGTACTAACCAATTATAGAGTTTGCAGGAAGGATATTCTACGCAATTATGGTGTACTCGCTTATTAATCGATAACAAGTTGTATAAATTCTTTAATTATTGTTATTGCGTTAAGCAAATGAAATAACTATTTTCAATATAATAAAAATGTACACTTTTCTAACAACATGTATTTGTATTTCTGCCGATCCAAAGAATACTTTATAGCATTGAAATTGAATACTATAATTACCTTGAGTCTGTAAAGCGTGACATGCATATTATACAGTAAGTATTACGTAACATTCAGACCGATAAATTCCTGTAAAGAATTTGCTAACTCAGCTCAGGCGAGTTGTTTTATGTTTATTAATTTTAAAAATGTCCGCTCTAACTGATGTTATAACTTTTAAAAGAAGTCTATATTCTATAAAGTAAAAAAATCTCTTTGTTAACCGCAAAATTCCATTTTTTAATAAACGTATGACAACGCCCGCATAGAGCGGGTTTTATTCAACGGATACCATTTTAAATTTTATTACTGTCGAGTTTTAATAGCAATATCTTCAATTATAGCGATAAAAGATAAAGTGGGTTTTATGAGCAATTTAGATTTCTATGAAGTTTGTTAGTGGAGAATACTTATGTTTTATTTTACTATGACAAAATACTTAAATTAAGTATACATTAATATATTGTTTTACTTAAATAACAGCAGGATGGTCAAAGGAATCTCCTCAATAAAATTATAAGAGACCATGCTCGATGGTCATTATAAAGACGCGGCTGCGGCTGACAGCGTGTTTGGCAAGCAGCGCTGTAGACGAGGTCACTTCACGTGTGGAATGCGACTGGTTCCCGTCAACCCTTTCCTTTTACTCCTCTCCATACTCTAATGATATCAGTTGTGGTGGCTATACTTGCAAGTTGCATTAATAAAAATATGTCTTATCTGAATTATTATGAAAATACGCATCAATTACATTGATAAATTCAATAAAAACTTATAATATTATTATATTGATATACTGATTCAGCATATGACGTGCTTTATTAACCGATGACCCAAATTAGAGTATTCTTTCGGAATTACATTCTAATGTATGCTTCAACTTATAATATACGTATGTACATATAAACAAGTTAATAAAAAATTTCCCTAATTCCCCATTCCCAAAAATTCCCATTCTTTTAGTCTAATATGAATCATATGAATTTCGGTCTAGTAAAGTAGATGTTTTATACAATATGTTAAAGTTTGATGACTTCGACATGATCTATATTACATATATACTACAACTACGAATACTCTAAATACCAAAGTTGTAATATTTAACAGTTTTAGCGAGCAAACTAAAATTCTTTAGAAAATCGGCAAACGTTTGTGTAAAAGTAATTTCTCATTATGCAAAGATACTTGAGACGGGATATTGAATTTTCTTTTGACAAAGCCGTACGACGGCTCATAAATTTATGCTTCAATAATAATAAACGCAGTGTGGATGTGAGAATGTACAGGTTTTATGGCCGCGCAAGGAGCGCGGGAACTCTGCGTCGAGCATGGCGCGGATGCCGGAGCGTGCCTTCTCTTTTTGCTCACTTCTACCCCGTTCGTGGCCTCTCGATAAAACCAATAAGCCAACTCATATGCAATTTAAGCATTCCATTGAAATCATAGTTTTTTATTAATACTATTAGCATAATATAGGTAGTTCTATATAGAGGGGGGCTACGGTTGTAGGTAGCGTTCGTCGCACTTGGATGAACCTCTCCTACAAAGATGAACATTATCTAACACGCACCGAGTGTGACGGCACCGTTACAACAGGATAAACTACTAAACATAATATTACTTTATATACAAAAAGATATTCTTTTTGTAAAATGATAATTTTGCAACTTTGTTTTAGATTTCTTTATTCATACATCAAGCTAACGCTCACCTGTCTACGTTGTTGCGTAGAGGTGCTACGAAAAGGCTACGAACAAAAAATGTAAGTTATATGTTATTTTTTACACTGAAATCATTATAATAGTGATTATAAGGTATTATTATCCATTGTGCTATAAATTATTTTTATTGTTAAGTTAATTTGACATTTTTTTAAGTAATTAACAATGCACACATTTTACCCAAAAAACTGGATGTCAGTTCATTAATTACTATAACGAAACAGAATAATTGAATTGGTACTCTAAACTGTATACAGATATAAGTAAAGGATAACCTTCATAAGACGAGAAAAATAATTGATTGTTTCAATTATTTGTACTATATATATAAAAATGAGAAATTGCGCTAGTAATGTGACGACGAACAAGGTTAGCGGCGGCTGCGGGCGTGAGAAAAAATAAGCAGCATGCTTCGGCTGTAATTGGTCTGATTGAAACGCGCTTCTCGTCCGCCGGTGTTTCCAAGAAAGCTGGCGACTCGTTAGGGGACACTGTCCGCAAGCCTGCCGTCGCACTCCGACCTCAACTATCTCCAGAACTTTCCCGAAACAAAGAAATATTTACTTTAAGCTCTTACTAGGCGTACTAGTACTAGAGATACTACCGACACAGTTGCGCTAGCTAGATCGTTATACAGTAAATATAATACGTACGTAGCTGTGGAATGCATTTCATAAAACAAGCAGGTCAAGTAAAATGTGTGACGCGCGAAGATGTGCGGACTGTGGTGCACTTATTATCTACTGAACGCAAAACGACAGCGGCACTCGGGGCCCCGGCGGGTGGAGCGTCGCGCCCCGAAATGCAACGGACGACATACATTGTTGTGACTAAATGTACTAAATTATATAATTACTTAGTACACCAACACAATTCGAAAAATAGAGAACGGAGTGTCTTAACCCTAGCCTGTTGTGTGTGGGAACAGCGTGAAGCTGACTTTTGTACTTCCGTCACGTCACCCAAGTAGTAAGTTAGTTTATGCAATCATGACAATTATAACCATTTCGTAAGAATAATGACTAATATAGTAACATACTGCCAATTCACGCCAACATACTGATATAACCACGTGTTGTTACGAAACGAGCGAATGCCAACGCCCTTAGCAATTAGACAACGAGCGGGACTAGACTACATTCCCACAAATGTGAGCTTTGAGCTCATAGAAATATATTATGATAGATCATTTTTAACTTAATATATGAATTAAATTGCGTGAAATAATTCAATTCGTCGATATACAGAAAACAATAATAAGTCAATATAGACTATTAAATATTAACTTTTTAATAAATATTGTAAATGCATGTGAAATTAACGACAAATAGACCAGAAGTAACGTAGATTACTCCAAAAAAAGCTGACAATATTCAACTACTTTCCAACACCGTTACTATTGTGGATTGAAATAAAATAATTCATTTAATCCCATTAAAAATAGTACCGTCAAAAATCTGGAATTCCGATCTCTCACGCTTGTTCAGAGGCAAGTTGGTTAGAAATCAGGCGAGTGAACGACACGAAAGCGTCTAGCAACTCCATAAGCGCTATACCTATGCCTTGAACTGTGCGAGCAAGGAACACCGAGCGAGGCATGCTTATAGAACAATGTTAAAATTGATCAAGCCAGTTAACTGTTCAGTTAAAGTTAAAAGAAATTAATTAAAATGTAAGTACCGCTCTCGCATCCCTATTAAGTGCTGTTAATAATTAAATCCATTTAAGGTACGG
Organism: Heliconius ethilla aerotome; assembly: GCA_001485985.1. Taxonomy (NCBI): domain Eukaryota; kingdom Metazoa; phylum Arthropoda; class Insecta; order Lepidoptera; family Nymphalidae; genus Heliconius; species Heliconius ethilla. The sequence goes on along the minus strand of FAPJ01001162.1, from coordinate 12,667 downwards.
TGGAAATGTAATCGCCTGTGAAGCGTTAATGTACTTCAAGGTTTAAAAACTCTAACAAGAAGTTCAGCAAAATTATAAGTGTACCTTAGCCGCATAATAATATTACAGTTATATTCCCACAATAAGCTACTCTCGCATAATGTTTAAGCAATAATAAGGAGGGTTTTTTAAACTGGTACAACATCTATTAGAATTTTTACATTGAAAGTACATACCATTCCTCACAATTTGTTTATCAGATACTATTATTATATTTATATATTTAATATTTGAATTATGAATTTGTTAATAATTATTTAACTGTTCATTATATACTTACACAGAGGTCTGTTAATGTGACGCTGTTCGCCGTGTAAAAGACGAGCAACTCAGCTGGCAAGCCACGAGAGCTTGGCTCCCGCAGTTTGGAGGCAAGTAGTAAACACGCAGTTCCAAGCAGTTGCAACTGGCTCTTGCCGACAGTGCATGTACTCAGAAATCTATCCAGGTACGATATAGCCAAAGGAAACACTTCCTCTTGACAGCTCTGGTCCTCACACACCTGGAAAAGTAAATATTGTTTAATAATTGACCCTTTTAACAAGAAATTATAACTTAAGTCCTCGACACGCCCAGTATAAAGTTTATCATCCGTTATTCCCGATAACCTATATAAGGCATAGAGTTGTGTTTAACTCGTATCGCCATCAATACAGAGCGCATTACTTTCAAACTAGTCGAGTTTCTTATCTGAAGTAGTTACTGGACGTTATTCGCTAAATAAATGTATTTCTAAAAATCGCCTAAGTACACTTATAAATATAATATACTATTATATGTATATGTAATAAAAAAAAATGCTTAAAGTTACTAAGATATAAGATTTAAGTAACATATCGTGTAAAAGTGAAAGCTGAAGATACCGCACCAGGCTAGTTGTATAAATGTAGAATGCAATAAGAGATGTAATTTGTCCCCGCATAGTTTCGCACGGTGTAATCTGAGTGCACCGATTCTGATTCTATAATGGCCTCGCCCAGAGAAAATATGCACATCTCATGGCTACCTCCGTCGAATGTCTCACGCTCGGCTGTCCTGTCAGCTGATTAACGTATGTCTCGGTAAAACAAGCTATTGTTCTGTTACGAACTTCCTACTTAGCGACGCTCTTCTTACTCACTGTACTCGGTGTACACTTTGAAAACTGCCAGAATAAATTTAATCTTGCAATGTTTGAAATTCCTGTGAAAAGCGATAATGATAACATAACAATGGCGTATCTTAATTGTTTCTCGGATAAAGTAGCATGTGTACACGAGTTGTTATACGTTTTAATAAGCAACTAGCCTTTTTTTATATAGTGCGCTTTAAGTACATTGAGAACGACCGTTGATTAGAAATACAATATTCATATTGGTAATAATATAGTGTCATTGACCTTACATCTCCACAGGAGTTGTTTCGGTCTGCTTGTGCTGAAATTTGGTAGGTATACAACTGGTTTAGACAGTGCGCGACCACGAGGTGTCGGTAAACTCTGTAAAGTACGAGTCTCGTAGGAGGAACATGCGCGATGCGCCGCCATCGTTGCATGACGTCAGCGCAACCGTCGCGCTCGCCGCGGGCCCACGTGGCCGAGCTACACCTTACAGCTGATTGACGGTCATATTCTATCATGTTTCATTACTATTTTCGTTAATAATCCACAATCGCTAGCTGGAATCTAATTTTCTTTTAAACAGCCGTTCATTTCATAGCGAAACCCTCTTAATATTACACACACTCGTCATAGATGAATTATCTTATCAAATATCTATTTCCAATATATATATATAAACACTATGTATATTGTTTATGTTATGTATAGTAAACGATGATATATTAGGGAAAGATAATACGCGTCCGGCGTCAGCTGTGTGCGTGTCAAAATCAGCTGATTATTCAAATAGAACGAGCGAGTCGCATCGGTCGGCGACCGCCTGCGCGTTCCGGCCGGGGCCCCTCGCGCAGCGCCGCCACGTTATGTACTTACATCTACTTCACAATATTTCAACATTTTATCATTTTTCCTCGCTATGTTAGAATAAACGTACGGGGAGATCTTTCCATATATTATGTTATAAATTTTTACATATTTGTCAATTAATTAATGATATATTGAAAATTGACTTACTGATTACTTGTTACGTGCTGCATAACCAATTTAAATGAACAGTCTAATTAAATCCAATAAGAATCCTATATGAAGATAACGAAAACACGATCAGCTGATCGTGTAAACAAAGACTATTCTATGACATTTTGCGTGGATAGAAGACGGAGACGGTCGACGGAGTTACTGTAACTGTTTACGAGTACCTATAATCAAAAACGACTGCGGCTAAAGCATACGAGAGCCACTCGCGTCGTCGCGCAGGTAGGTGGTGGGTGAGGAGCTACACGTGGCTCGCGGTGCACAGTGCCAGTGGTGAGTGACAAGATGGCGAGTGGGTGCGGTGTGGCGCCTCACCTCTAGCATCCACTCGGCGACGAGGCGGCGCATGTGCGGCGTTAGCTCGGTCTGCACGGTGCCGAAGTAGTTGGCGGTGATGGCGTAGCGCTCCTCCGTGCGCAGCAGGTTGTCCAGCACGCGGCGGCGCAGCAGCACGGGGTCAGCGGCGGCGGGCGGCGCGGGCGCGCGCTGTGCTGGCAAAGTCGCGCCGGCGCTGGCGGGGCTCACGCGCTCCGCACACAGCAGCTCCATGATGGCGAGTGCGTACGTATGTGCGACAGTGCGACAGTGCGAGGAGGTGCGACGGCGGCGAGAGCCTGAGTCACTGTGAGGCCGGCCGGCCGCCCGCGCCGCGCGACCATATGATCGGCGGGGCGCGGGGCGAGGGGGGCGGCGGCCGCCCGTGAGGCCCGCACGCAGGTTTCTCCCGATTCGACGCTCGAATAATAATACATAACACGTTTTCCTTCTCGCTCCCACTCTTCTCTGTCTTCGGCCTCTCGTTCTATAGTATTTACAAAATGAGATGGATTCCGTGGACTGATTATAAAAGTGACCATACCACATACCCATCTGAAGATAGGTACCATTGATTACAAACACTTTACCTATCTTGTCGAATTAATTTATAAAGAAAAGTGCTTAGAGCAGGTAATTTGCATAGTATGGGCAAACAACGACAAAACTAAACGAAAAAAACTCTACCTACATCTATTTTATAGGAATATAATAATAACGCTGTATTTATAAAAATTATAATATGTTTTTATCGATTACCAAAAGATAATAATATATCTTTGCCCTGCATGTATCTATATCTGTTGTCTATGCAGCGGTCGTTATGGTTACAGCAATCAATGAAACACAACCAATATTGATACTAGAGGCCGTCGTGGTTCAGTGGTCGTGAAGAGTGTGACTGTAAACGCGCAGATTGTCGGCTCGATTTCCACTCGGGGAAATTAA
>FAPJ01001159.1:846-19714 GCA_001485985.1 Heliconius ethilla aerotome | reverse complement strand
TTTAGATGTGTAACTAAGTTTTATCTGTTTCGTGTTGGGAATTGATCAATTAGCTCTTACGTTGAACGATTGTATTACAGTTATGAAGCTATTTAAAGTAGTTTGTCGTAAAATAAAAGAAGTATACCATACCATATAAAACAGGTTTATATTTAATTTAAAATGTAACATTTCTATTTAAAAAGAAATGTAATATAAATGAATTATATATGTATCTATTAGATAAGCAAACGATAAAATTACATTCCAACAAGCAGAATGCATTAATAAGAAACTAAGAATGGGAGGTATAAACAAAAGGCTTCTCAACATTTGTAACCATTCGGGAAGGGAATGGGTGATAATAACCATAAATTTGCGATTCCAAATAAAAATTACAAATATATGGGGCTAATCTGTAGACTAATCACATAAATAAAGGAAACAACAGATGCGCGTATCCCTCCGTCCCGTCCACCATATTTATTCCGATTTTTATAACAATAAATTTTAGGAAAAAAAAGGAAAAAATTATAGTCGGCGTTACAAAGCAAGATATCTACAGTTGTTAAGGCGTACGGTGGTCCTTAATTATTTAGGATAAAAATATGACAGAATTTCATTAGACAGACTCACGTAACTTCATTGTAATAAATAACTTCGTTTGACGTGTGCGTGCAAGAGAACAAATTATAATATCACATTTTTGTTAATAATTAACTAACTTTTTTTATATTAACTCTAATTTTGACGTATCTTATAAAGTCATAATTGTTGTAGAATGATCTGGTCACTCTTGAACGAATTCTTTTGATGGAAAAGATATTAGTTATTTATGGTAAAAAAAATGCTTTTATGAATTAAATTGCTTTCTAAACTGGCAATTTTTTAAAAAATATGTACCTAACAGAAATTTTGAATTAATTTGGATCTTATCTTTTATTTATTAATTATTTTTTTAGGGAAACACAAACCTACTACCTACCTTATATATCTTACGTACCTACCTACATCACACATTTAAAAAAATGTATGGGTTGTATATTATTACTGTCGAATATAAATAATTGTAAGGAGAATATTTGAACTATTATATACGTAGGTACCTACCTATTTATATTTTAGTATGTATTTATCAGTTTATTACATATGCGTAACTTTTGGTTAACTTAGAGACCGTCGTTATGCAGGAGATCAAGGGTGTGACTGTATGTGTAAATGTGAGCGTTGTGGATTCGATTCCCTCTTGGGGAAATGAAATATTTAATATTTTTACCTCTACGTTTTGATCACGAAGCAAACTCTACATTATACATTGCTATTGATAGACACTTGAAGTCAGTAAAGAGAAATAATAATAAAAAAAGTTAAAACCAATAACCACAACCACAGATAACAAAATATCGACAACTAAAATTTTAAAATATAAATAAAAATCATATTTAATATTCCCAAATCGCTCTTTAAAAAGATAAAGCAACGAGATGAGTAATCGCCATACCAAAAATAATTAACCTTTGCCATCTCAAGGTGACTAAAATCAGCAGCCTATTAAAATCTCTCATCGTCATCTACACTTTTGACTTTAAATGTTCCCCTTGCCCTATTAGAATGCATCCTAAAAGGTTCAAACGATAAGTTCAACACAAGAATGCCGCTTGAAAAGCGTGGATGCATAAACTACATGCAAATGTATTTATGCGTACAATAAAATACCTATCCCGTTCGATTAGAGGTTATTATTGTGTGTTTTTATGTAATAGTAAAGTTGCTAAATTCGTAGCAATGGTGGATCGGCATGGCGCTCGTGACGTCACTCGACCAATGAGCGCGGCGGAAGCGACACCAGCGCCACAAGATGGCCGCCGACGGCCACTTGCCGCCGCCTCCTCTGTTTAGGCCTAAATGTCAAACAAGTTTTTATTCTCTTGTCAAAGTTACGTGCATTATAGATATAGATTTGGGAAATATTAAAAATTGATACTATTTTTTCTGTTAGTGTTGGCTTAATGTATTTTGTAAAATTGTGGTGAATTTGGTGTTATTGTTGATTGTAAGTATTGTTTGGCATTTATTTGTTTTTTTTTATAAAGAAAGGCATATGTTACTACCAACATTCAGAAAAAAATATATTATGTTATTATCTTATCTATATAATTAAAAAATAAAAAATATTATAAATTTACAATTCAGTAAAGATACAATTATTGTATCATTTAATAATTTTGAACTTACGAAATTAGTTTTCTAACTAGAAAATACATTCACTAATTTATATTCAAACTAGAAATATTATTTTATTACACGAAACACTATTATTATCAGTAATAAAGAGCCAGGTAGCTATGTAGGTGCTTTCCATTATTTATTGTATAATTAAGTACTTAATTGTTAACGTATGAACGAATACAATTATACAATTGTATATCTATTAATTAACTTAATGGTTATGCAAATTATAATTGATAAATACTTAAATTACCTAGGTATGTATATAAATATATTTACATAGATTTTTAACTAAGTAGGTGCCTACAAAAAATAAGCGCTCTTAAATATAACTAAATATTTTAAATATACAAATGATATTATTATTATATTGTATAAATGTATGATAGGTGGATACCTATAGTTATATACTATGCACATACTTTGTAAGGATATAAAGAACTCCTCATGTTATCATGGCGTGAAGACATTGGCCAAACCCGTCGGCTGAGTAATATATCGCTTTTCTCGCTTATATCGCTTATATCGCTTTTTCATGTTAACTAATTTTATTGTCATAATTTTGCTTTTGCTAAGATCAGAAAGAAATCTTAAATTTATTTAAAAAACTTTTGAGTTGATTTTTGTAGCTTCACTATTTATCCCGCATACTTAGAGCAGATAAGCAATAGGGACCTAGTGTTAAGATACTCCGTTCCTTACTTTTGGTCAAATTGAGTTAAATTTGGGTTTTTATAGTATTCATAGGTTTGTATCTACTATAAAGATGTATACATAGTATTCATAAAAAAAGATATATTATTTAAGTAAATCTTTTTCAATAAAACCAATTATCCTTAGTACAGGCTATTGCGGCGCAGTGGTACAACGTCTAACTGTAAACTGTATATATGTATTTAACTACCATAAATAGGTATCTATTGCATTTAAGGAATAAATTATTAACTTAAATGAAAACGATATACCTAATGGCTTAATTAAGCTTATTTACTTATGCACAAGAATATTTAAATTGCAGAATATTTAAATGTAATTACTAGATAATAATGTTTAAATTATATGCAATATCAGTTATAAGCTGACTCTACGTACCTAATAATGTCAGGTTAAGGAACTTTAAAAAGGAAACAATGTCAGAGTGACTCTAAGCTCAATAATTCAATCGTTTCGCAATAAAGACTTTATAAAATGTCGATATCGATGCTCCAGTGTAATTCATTGTTGGCAGAATTATATATGCAATGTTCACAGTTAGGTATATCGCTTCAATTTATGAGTGCTCGCGCACCCGCTGTAACGTACTGAGATCAAAGGATTCCCTTTGAAATTTCATTTTACACATCTTGAAGTTAAAATTATATTCCAATACAACAATATACTACTTAGTGCTTATATTTTGTGATTTCAAAATGTAAATTTGTTTTAATTTATGAATGTAGAGTCCATTAATACTTCAATATAATCAATACTTTTTTAAAGTAATTGAATAATAGTAATAAATGAACTATCTAGGATGCAAGACAAAAATTTTCCAATAATAAAAATAATAACAATAACCGTAGACTTTTTTGAGTATAATCTTAAACCTGCACTGACTTGACTGACTTGACTTCATTTCAGTGACTACTGTGTCATCGCGGTCAACAAAGAGACAACTTAAAATTCCTTTAGTAGATAAGTTTATTTATAATTTAATGTACAAATCCTGTTTCTAACTCCTTATCTTATTAGTTTTAGTAAGCGAGAACATAAATAATGATTTCCAAATACGTTAAGCTATTGCTGATCTAAATCATTATAATTTATTAAGTCTGTATACTTTATATCTACTTATTAATTTATTGAAATAGTCTATTTGAGTTATTCCAAGTTTCCTATAATTAATACAATACACTATAAGTACATAAAAAAAATATAGGTAATTATATTTAAAAAACATCGGCTTGAGGCCATCGTAGTGCAGTGACACAGCGTGTGACTATAAATCGGCGGAAAGTGACGAAACGGAGTGTCTTAACACGATTCCCTCTGCCTACCCTGCTACACGCGAGATATAGAGTGAAGCTAAAATAAAAAAACATCTTTTTATAATGTCGGTTATAATACTTCAACAACAACGCACCCATTTTTGTAGGCTTACAGATTCGCAAATAAATCTTCATTTTTTGTTGCAGGCAGACGCGATTAGCAGCGGGGGTTGCAGCGTCTGGTGCCACCCTCATTTTTTGGGAGTTTTAAGCCCCACCCCTATATTTCACCCCGTCGAGTTAATCGGTTACCAGTCCTCGTATAATGTGGATGTGGATAATATACAGATTTACAAGTAATAATACAAGTGCAAGTATTGGGATATAATATGTAAATATGATTATGTTATTAGATTGATACTCTTGTTTCCAATTATGTTATATAATAACGGCTTACTGTTTTGTTATTTCAATGATTTCTATATTACGTGAGTAATATCGATGTCCTTAATATGAATGGTTGCCCTAAGCGTTATTGGAATTGATTAAATTTTGTTTAGCTTCACGTTGTATCCCGAATATAGCAGTGTAGGCAGAGGGAACCTGGGAGCCTAGTGTTCGAGATAGACACTCCGTTCCCATTAAGACACTACCGTTCCCTATTTTCCGCTGATTTCTGAAGGCAGTGCGTGTTGAGTGGCGGAATTCAACACCCTTCTTTGCCTAGTTACTAGAGCGACGAAGTGAACATAAGTATATAATATTTCATTTCATCGAGTGGGAATCGAACCTACAACATATCGCATTTACAATCGCGCGCACGTGCCCCTGTGTCACGACTGGCATCTATAACATCCTTGATTAACAATAATTTTATATACCTAATATTTTTGTATTTCTAGGAAGATATAGAAAATATAAGGTTTATAAACGTACGATCTCCCAAGCTTAACTACTCAGTTATCCTCAGAGATAAGGCTGAGAAACTTTACTATTCCACTATAAGTTTCTGATGGACCTTAAAAATATAATGAGGGATATTTTTTTTTTCAAATAAAAACGTAGACTATACTTTCATATAATATTGCTTTTAAGATATGCATAATTAAATCATCGATAAAGCAAAAATTTGTACTTTAAAGAAATATAGATTAATTAATACGCTTAGGGATAGTTTTAATAAAAGTATTGTAAAATGCAACAAAAAATATTATTTCAATTGTGTTTATTTATGATAGGCGTTATTTAATATCCTATAAGGAGGTAACTTACGGAAAAGAGCAACACTTAGTGTCTTATCACTCTGTTTCAAATTTTACACTAGTCAACAACTACGTCGACTGTAGATGCAATATTGGCCTACTGACGAACAAAATGAAATACCTCTTATAATTTTTATTTTAAATATTTCAATGTATAGAATTTAAACTTATAGATATCTATCGCGTACAAAAACTACCGTTCGGGAAACTGCATAAAAATGAAAATGAAAATGCTAGGTATAATTTTAATATTATATTATTTATGTAAGATTAAGTTAGCAATGTCAGCTTAAATGAAATATCTTAAGCGAATTTAAAAAAGGAGGAGGATATACGCAAACGTGTCTCGAATAATAAGCAAGGGTAAAATATTACAAGAGCGTTGGCGTTTATACGATAGCTAATACCTATCTTCCTATATTTTAAATACTTTATATCATTTTAAAGCCTTAATTAAATATGCTTCTCTTACCACTGTACACGCTAACGTTTTAAGTGAAAGGAAGCGTGCTCGTAAAAGCAATCTATGTTTTATTGAGTGACTCCAGTTATCGAATTAAATAGTAAGTTAGGTATAGGTAAAATTCGGTACAGAAACAAAAGATAAAATTATAAACATATTTTACTATAAATTAGTTAGGGCTCAACCACATTTGGTATTTAGCTTTTTTATCTGCATATTATAAATATTAACTTTGTTATATCAAATTGTATCGCATTATATTTAATTTCACATAAAGGGAATCGCGTGATGCGTGTAACAAGCCGGCTTATCACGCTAACCCATACCCATATCCAAACAACCACCAGAACCTACCCTGTACCAACATGAAAACCAGTACATGTAAATACGAAGCAGCCTAAGTAAACTATCAAAAAGCATTACGGGGTGCAAATAAGATGAGGGAATAATGAAAATCTTGCATCGGCGGTACAGGCGGCGCGCGCCGAGGCCCGAGGGCGGCGTTGATCGATGGCGGGCCGGGACGCGCGCCCCGACGCTAGACGCACAGACGCCCGGCGACGCCGCTCCTGGCCGCACGCCTCGCGCCTGGCCAATGTTTACTTGCGGACCGAACAGCTGACCGGTAAGTCACGTGCTTTGGCGACGGAGAGCTGTGGACTTTTAGTTTGAGTGTAAGAACACTACCGCAGCCCGCTGCTGGTTATAAATTATCTATATAATACATTCCCTTTTTTTTCTTCTTCATTATTCTCAATCCCTCGGGTTTTTGACGTGTATAGAATTCCTTTTAGTCTGTTTAACGAATGGTCGCTTTTGTAATGTATCCTTTTTTGTGTTGTGCAATGGTTGAGGACAATAGATCTTGCCTGCCATTATTCCACCTTGTCCGCAGTTAAATCGAGTCCTGCTACCGGTAGGCAGTGAGTTTGCGAAAATAATTTTTGCAAGCCAATCCTGTTCCTAGCAAAAACGCTAGAGCCTATTTGCGTTGTCATTGGTTTTCTGTTACACAAAGCTTCATTGTTTAAATTTTTCAAATACGTTTTCGTAGGGCTATTTACTCACTGTGTTTTTCTTATATACATCCCTGAAGGTTTCTTTACTTCGGATAGCGAAACGTACGTGCTATCAGTGTAACCCTTTGAAAACCCTAGCGTGTTATAAATCGGTTTTTTTATTTTATAGATGTTGATCCCCGAGGTGCTATTATGGGAAGGGACGGGACGCTCTCACGATATTGTGTGGCTACGGCCTAACGTTATCTATTTGACATTTTAGCTTACAGGATTTTAAAGAAACAATTTATATGAAATATTAACACTTACCATTTATTTCAGACGGTGTATGCGGCAAATGAAGATTACGCGTCGCCTTCTGTACGTATACTGAATGTATCCTGAGTGTCTCATTCTTTCCGGTATACCTTCAGTATACGTAACAGAAGATGACACTGATCACCGTGCGAAGAAGGAAGTTAGAAGATCGAAGGCATCCAGCGTCGTCCCAGCATTTTTCTTCTCTTCTTAAATTTAAAATTTTGTGCTAAAATGTAGCTTTAGGTTGTTTTTTATCTACATAAAGTCTTTATTCCTTTGTATAAAATTTATCTATAATCATAATATCTTTGATAATATTCTGTATATATTAAAAGTGTATAATCTAAATTAATATCAATTTATTGTTATCGTTTAAAAAACGGTGGAACAAAAAGAAACATTCATTGTTATACCTCATTGTCTTTATTTATAATGTAATTTGTTTTAAAATATGCTTAACTTGAAACAATAAAATTTTGGTCTTACTTGTGTTTGTTTTATTAATTAGTAATAACTTTCGCTATAACATATAAAATCACTTTATTAAAATATATAGTATATATAAATCTTAATTAACATTTAAAGTAAAACTACATTTACAATTTCAAATAAATTTTAAAATGAGATAAGATAACTTGGAATTTAATTATGTTGTTTCAAATAAATGATATGAATAGATTCAAACTAGACCGGACTTAACATATGAAGTATTTTTAGCTTAGCTTTATTATTAAAGTCAAAGTCCTTAATTTGATTTTATTGAATAAACTCTAAATACCTAGAAGATCATACTATAGGGGGTATAATGCTTTTTTTCATAGAATTAATGCTTTAAATTTGCTGGCTAAGTACATTTCCATTGATAGTAGTACATTTACAACCCTTTTTTTAAAATTTCTTGTAAAAATAGATATTGTTTATAAAATAAGTAACTTAGTTAGGCATGATGAAGAAATTTGAATATATTTTTTATTCCGTATTCAATTTCTGTATAATTTATTTTGTTCTGCTTAAGATTAGAAATTAATTCGAAACGAAAAGGAAACTGCACGATTTTTTGTATTACAAAGAATGCAAAATTAATTCAATAAAAATTTTGCGAAAACGTTTAATAAAATAAAGTATCAAAAATAAACCGTAAAAATACCTACTTTCCCTAAAAAATAATTTTAACAAACAAATTATTTTAGATATATTTGATAAAAAAAATATATCAATAGTATGTTATATGTATATAGCAAGTAGAGTACCCATTTGCTACGCCGGCGCCGGGAACACTTCCTGATCTCAACCGATAACTTTTTACGATTATGATTGCTTGTCAGTCGTGTAAAACAGCCTTTTTGGGAGGTTTACAGTAGCGTTATGTGGCTTCTACACATGTGTTTACACTCTAGATGTATATATTATGACATTTATTTGATATAAGGGCCTCTATACCTAGATATTTTTGTATTAACATACATACATAGTTTACAATAACTTAATCTGTTATTAAATATACAAAATATCATGTAATTGTTTTGGTTTCACGCGTGTAGCAGGTTAGACAGAGGGAGCTTAGTGTTAAAACACTCTTCCTACTTTCCCCCGAATTCTGGAGTCCTTGAGTGGTGAGTGGCGGACCTCAACGCCTCATTTCGCTGCGACACCAGAGCAAAGATATACCTAGTATATAAGAAGATATAACATATGATATTAAATATTTCAATTCCTCAAGTGGAAATCGAACCTACAACTTGTCGCATTAGGGTCAAATGTGCCACAACTGACTTCTTATATTTTTTGCTTGAATTAAACACATTTACAATTTTTACTACTAATTCACTTCAGTTCAAAAGGCTGATTCTAGATTATCATTATCAAGTGCATAAGCAACTTACAGCTTAAAAAGCTTAGAAATAATAAATAAAACTTAGAATATTTTTTTGTTTCATTTTTTAAATGTGTAAATTTAATTTATTAGTATAACATTTATGCTTATTTTTAATATGGCTTTTTTACAGTTAAACTATATATATATACATTTTTAAATTATTTAAGTAGCGCCATCTGTGTCAAAGTAGTGGAACTACGATGCATTATTAAGAATTAAGATGTAGAATCCAGCGCTTTATCTTTTAATGAAACTTTATAAACGCATATCTTGAAAACTTTGCAAAATGTTAAGAAAAAAATATGAAAATTATATTTTATATTTGATTTGTCGCTGATTGATTTTCTTATATATTCAAATGTGTGTGTAGATACAAATCATTATGCTTAACATGTATATTATAATGAAAGTAGAGTAGTAATATGTTTATATATTTTTTAAATAATATAAAAAATATTAAATAAAATAACAAATATATAAATAGCTATTTTTTATATTGTTCAAATATAAAAGAAACAATCATAAAAAATGGGTGCACTCTTTGGCGTCAAAGGGATAAACAACAAACCGTTTTTTATGAGAGAAAGTCTTGGGACCCTATTGAGGTACAACCAGGAAGTAAAACTGTAACAAAAAAGAGAAAGTTTAGAGGTAAATAGGGTATATTTTCTGCAATCGGCCAATGGAAGGGCTGAAATGAAACTTTCTAATTTACTTTGAAATTGTCTCATCTTCAATCATTTTAACAGTAGCCTTGTGAACGTGTTACACTTTTAGTGATGTTGTATTTAATTATAAAAGTTAACAATATAGTGCAGTTACGTGTATTAAATGTTCCCTATATAATCTACCTATATAAATACGGCAAAATATCCATATTTATGTAAAACATTTTAAATTATATTTTCGGTTAACCAGTGCATAATTTGTTGTGAATATTGATAACACTACTTTAGGTTAAAATAATATAAGGTAAGAAAAATATTGTAGGTATTCGTCTTAGGTGATTATTTTATTATTGCATTAATTTAATATTTTTATTGACAATTAAGTGTCTAAACATAACATAAAACAAGCTTTTAATCAGAGTTTTAAGATTTGAATTTTATGGTACATAAATTTAAAATTTTTCGATAAGATATCTGTCGTTCGCCCCTCCGTTGAGCTTATTTTATATTCAAATACCGTTCAATATTTAATATCTCATATTTCTGACAAATTTTTCTAACAAGACTCCATTATCACTGGCCGTCAGTTGGCAGTCAGCCATAATACTATAAGATAGAAGAGACGTTCGTCCACATCCGGGCCCAGCATCTGGATGTTTAAAGAGTAAGCGAGATAAATATATCTTTGATTGTGCGACTGCAAAACCGGAGTATCGAGCGAACCGTTGTCATGGCAACAGACAATGAATTTTGGGTGCATAATATTTTAGGCTGCGCTGAGACGAGGCGAGAGGGGGGTCGAGTGGCGGCCATCTTTAAAATTATATTTCCAATTTGGTCGAACTCCTTCGGGTTCCTAGGGCTACTTTTTATATACAGTCGAGTAGTATGAGGAAAATTTTGAGATACTACTAATTCGCCTTGCTTGAAATCGTTTCGAAGTGATTAGTAAATAGTTAAATAGAGAGTTTATAAAACAATTTGTTCTTAAGATTCTTCTTTAGGTCCAATAAAAATATATTTTCGGTGTTTTTTTTATTTTATATTTAATGCTCTACTGGTAAAGTCAGTTCATATAAAAATATATATATAAAAAATTAGAGCAAATATTGTGAAATTGAAATTATTGTATTCTAGAAGTTTCATCTATAAATTTTCTTTCTACACGCTCCGCGGCGAGAGGCTGACGTTTACCCGCACCCTCGTAAAGCCTTCGATTAATACCGATCCTCTGCAGGCCCTCCTCGATTAAGCGATATTCCTACCTGCTTTTTGTCAAATCTGATGGCGCAGCCAGTGAATTTTTCCGCAAAAATTACATTAAAAATTATAATTAACCAATAAAGTTATATATTTAAAGAACGCTAAAAAGAGTTCATTGCCTTTAAAAAGTAATTACGAAACATTTATAATGACATTAAATTTAAATAAGTAATTAATACAACCGATACATAAATAACACACGTTTGTGAGAATTTATAGATATGACACAGAATTGTTTGAGTGTAGTCATTTTTTGTAGACAAATCTTTATCTGTTTTTGACTAAACCCTTCTACAGTAGATACGTTTATACTACAGCTCGACCGTATGGAGTACATTTAGGCATATCGTACAGATAGGGTGGTCGTAAAATAAAAACAAGTGCCGGGAAATATACTCTGATGCAATTCACTTGATAAAACGGACGGTAGGTTAAAGTATTATATTGATGCTTTTTAGGGCTTTTAAAGTAATTTATTATTTTTAGGTTTATTTAATTATTACATAGGTATATAGAGTTAATTTGTATTTTTTTATTATATAAAAACGAAAAGAAAATACAAGTAGAATTACAAAGTTAATTAGATTAATACTAACCTAACATTCTACAAGTACCTAATAGGGTGATTTTATCTCTAGGCACAAAAGTTAGACATCAAGCGTAAGTTATTTCGCCTCCAAAGCTACATGAAGGCTGTCTAGACGTTCCCCCCTTCGATGCCCGGTCATAGCCCCAGAGTAAAGGTCAGGCACAATTGAAAATGAAATTTCGAAGCGTTGAATCATTACTCATATGGATATATTTTCTGTCCTTCCAATGTGGGATTGTTCGCCTTTATGTGACTGTTTACATTTGGTTGCCTATAGTTTCTTTTACATAATATCTAATTTTGCACCGTGAATAAAGGAATGGCGTTGTAAATAATATTTTTTTATAATTAATATTTAAGTAAAAATATTTAAAATTCAAAACTTTTAAGAGTTTTTTTGTCAGTTCTGCTTAAGATCCACATAAGTTTAAAAGTTAAGTTTGTAATTATTAAAATTAACATATAAAATATATTTAATATATATAGTTAGATTCTAGAATTTGTAATATAAACCTGTATTGTTTTATATGAATTACAATACATAAGACAATTTGACGCTTTAAAACATTATTTTTTTATAAAATATTCTAAAGTTCAAGCAATATTTTGTTTCTATTTACCCTTGTTACTATATATCTTATACTGTCATTGTATGAACTTTAGAAAACGTATAAACGGGACACGTAAGTGTATTAAGTATGAAATTTATAGTGTTGTCAAGTTGCACGCGAGACAATTCACTGCAATAGGTACCTACAAGTTACTTTCACATTTAAATACCTTGACTTTTACGTAAATGCCAGTAAATGTCTAATGACACTAAATTCTAATGAGTTTCTGGCATTGTTATAGATATTTTTTTCATATTTTTATTTCACACTAAAAATGGAAAATGATTTTAAAAAATGTATAAAAAAATTAAATGTAGCTATTAAAAGCGCTAGTTTAAGCGCTCTTGATCGTTAGCTCAAAAGAAAACTTAAAAAGCTTAGTGGGCTAAGTTGACTTTGTGTTCAGAGTATTTTAATAGTTTCCAGTAGATGCAGGTTCAGGTCCTAAAATATTAAAATTTTATTTTTTTTCCAAAATATTGGTATAAATATGGAATATAGCTTCAAGCTATATTCCGCATATAACAGAGTAGGCAAAAGCAATACTACATTTCATCGACTGGAAATCGAACACATAATCTGTCGCGCTTGTGCCACTGCGCCTCAACACTAGCCTCTAGATCTCTGGCCTCTTAGATTATTCTAATATTTTATATATTATTTTTTTATTTAGAAAAAAAAACATTGAATTACAATCGTGATTCGTAAAATATCAATGTAGGCGTAATTTATTCAGAATAGGGAGTGACAGTTCCGTATACGGCCCCATGTAGAAATATGTTCGAGATAATATCGTTTCAAAGGATCAGTTGGCGACACCTGATGCCTCTTTTCCATTATGGAGGGTATTTCTTTTAATTTTAAGCCTTATATCTACGATAAACTTTTATTAAAACCACCCCGATTTTATAAATCTGTATTTACCTACATAGATAAATATGCAAATTGTATGCGAAAGCTCTGTAACCTCTACAAAACAATTAAATATTATCGTTTATTAATATTATATATTCTTTATATTTAAATATTTAGAATTATAACGTAATCAATAAAAAATATATACGCCAATAGATGTATTTACGTAATATTTAGGTTTTTTCTGGTTGGGTTATATAAAATAGGACGTTATAACTTTACCTAATGAGATCTTTTCAGTAATCAAAAAATATAGAATGGAGAGACTCATCTACATTCAGTCTACGTTTATATATAACCTTCAAAGATTTTTTAAAAGTCACACTGTGCGATAGTATAAAGCCATTTGAAGGAAAAAGTAATTAACAGAATGAACAAACACTACATGATTACCTTAAAATAAATGTTCATATTGTTCTTTATAGAACTTCCATAATTTTATAGTAATTACTTCTTTCGAGATATCTCGTAGTATCTACAAGCAATACTACGTAATGAAGAAAGTTGTTATCCCTTGTTTATGAGAAGAATTGGAAAGAACTAAAAAGCGAGTCGTAAAATATCCGGGCGTGCGTAGGATGAGCCTTCGATCGTGGGCTGGCAGTATTCTTATATAATTCAACCTTTTGTTGATTATCGTCAAATATATATAAGGCATAGGTATCTAAATGTATTGTATATAATAATAAATAAATTGTATTAAATAGCAAAAATATTTATTTAAAATACATTATTTGATATTTATTTCATTAATAACCTAAGTATTATTATACTTATACGTTGAAGGTTTAAAAATAGATTGACACAGTATACCTACGGGCCTATTAATTGGTAAATACGTATACAGAGCGCTAAATAGTTAGGTACTTGATTCTCTTTGCTTAACCCGTTAAATATATGAAACTGAAATCTATTATAATGTTTGATATATATGTATAGCTTATAAAATAATAATTACTGTCAGTATATAACTTTACACCTATGTTTGGTCATCTATGTTTTTTAAAATATAGCAAAACTATTTTGTATATCAAAATTGGCCGCCATGCGCAGGGGCCGCCGTCTGTAAACGGTCACATCACGACGGTTGTGTGTTCGATTTTATTCATTTTTCCTCGCTTAGGTAAGATGGAAAAGATGCGGTGTTGAGTTCCGCCACTCAACACCCAATTTCTCGAAAACTGCGCGCTGCGAAGAACAAATTGTCTTAACACTTAATTTCTTCTATCTATCCTGCTATAAATATGTGGGGCACAGCGCCAAGCTAGACTATGTTACAGTTTTATCCTCACATCCTTTGTTATAAATCTATAGACGTCTAATAGGTATGTGGGTATATAGTAACCTTGTCTGACATTTACGATCCTACAGCTGTCCTCAATTGACCTTAAATACTGAAACTTAGCATAGATAAGCGTAAGGTCTGCCTACGTAGTTGGAGATAAGTCGAATATTTTACTAATCCAACTTAGGCTTTTCATACCTACGGCGTATTGCGTATGAACTTAGCTCATCGGTTTTCAATATTTTTTATTAATATATGTTATTTTTTATTAATGGAAAATTTTAATATTATAAAAACACTTACTTTTCAAATGTACGCGTATAAATAAAATATAATATTGTTAGTTAGGTGACTAAAATCTAAAGCACCGACTCTACTATCACCGCTCTCGATAAAGTGTTTGTAATTTTAAGCAATAATCACTTACATTTTTCTGTATTGAATTCTTATAGGTATTTGTATTTGATTTCTATCCACACTCTTTAAATTGCACACCAATTTGTGTGGACTAAAATTTAATTTAGTAATATATTTTTCTTAATTTACTTTAACGAGGTAATTTGATTAATTTATATACATACTTAAAATATCACCTGTAAGCTTAGGAAAGTAGTAAAATCTAGTAATACAATTATAAAGTACAATAGAGACAAATAAAACGTGATATTATAGATGCTGAAGTAGATTTGGGTTGAATGGTATAAAATATTTATACTATTTATTAACTGCAACATAGATGGTTTCATATGTAAATGCGATCCTGATGTTCTACCTACCTATATATTTACTTTTATTTATAATAGATTCAACGCATATTTTCCTTTAATTCTGATAGTAAACAGCTCCGTTAGACCAGATGTGTTTAAAATAACAATTATTTCAACTATACGCTCACAAAAAAATCAATTTAGTTTTATTTTAGAACAATTATAAATAAAGCTAGTATTTAAAGTATTTAATTCAAAATTTTTATCAAAGCAATATTAGAATTATATTAGAAAATGTTTCGAGCTACGTTTGTTCGTTGTTGTGTTACGAATATCGTGTTAATTACATTACGAGTCTCCACTCTGGAGTTTATTTGGTAATTACTAATTACTTTACGGAGAACAAGTGCTCTTGAACCCTAAGCCTTCGAATGGCCTGTAATTATGTTAATCCAGAAATAAAGTTATGCAACCGCACTTGTAAGGGTCGGCCCAACCCTACTTATGAAACGACGTTTTGCACACTCGCCCTCGTCTGCAGTATGCCACCTAAAAATTATTCGCTTCTCTCTACTGAATTAGGTATTATGATAAGTATATAAATGTTAAGATTTTTCATGTTAGTTTTGCGAGTGATACGAGTATATCATGGCTGCGGGTTCAAATTCAAAGTGAAGAAATATTTTGGTTAAAATATTTTAATTATATAACCATAGTGTTAACTTTAAAATATTTTAATTATATATTTTTTTTTGCGTAAAGGTAAAGGTATAATTTGATTTTCAAAAGTAACACTTAAGTACGGTTATTATTGTTTAAATATAATAGAAGCAATGCTCACAACTTTAATTAAGATGGCCACGAAAATATAACAGAATTAACCCCTTCATGTATTTGCTTGTACAGAAACTGCTTCATTTTGTAACTGCTACACGTAATGTATCTAATATGTAGATGGAAGGAAGATCTGGAGACTGTCATACAAAATATAGCTAGGGAGCGCGGCCCGAATACGAAACTGTAGGGTTAGAAAATTCAAATGCCAAAAGAAACGTTTTTTACTGTAAATTGTAAATTTAATTGTTAATAATAGTGAAAATAACATTAAAAAAATATATACTTAATTCAAATTAAAAATTACATAAAAACTTAAATTAACTTACGCTATTAAAATATCAGAATTAAATTTATCACACATAAACGCAGCTCTAAAAGTAAAATTATAATTAAACGCAATGCTTAAAAAAGAAGTAGCCTTATATGGTTATTATATTAAACGTACATATAATTGTGTAATGAATAACAAGTAGTTCTTGCAGACGGACAGGTTGCGAATGAAATGCATAATATTTTAGTCTTAAACAGATGCATGGTTTCTGTTAACCCCTGTTTAAACGTGGGCTTGCTTACATTAGCGTGAGTATCGATAGACGAGCGACCATTTTCTATTGATGTTAAAGTAACTAAGTATTTTCACTTTGTTATCTTTTTTTAATATTTTATTCGTTTAAAAGCTTTTCCACATATTTTACGTTAATTTATCTGTTAGATAGATGGAAACAGAGAGAATTTATATTGTTTTTACTGCTGCAATAATTAATGGTAATTTATAATAAGAAAATTTATGATATTCGCTTGTTTTATCAATTAAGGAAATTAATGGTATTAATGCAAAACGAATATATTTCAAAATGTGCTTCTAAAGATTATATTATCTACAATATATGAGGAGGTACAATCTTTTAAATATTTGTGTTTTATATTTTATCTTTTTTTAGTATATATTATGTATAGCGTCGTCCGTTTGTTTTGTAGACAGTACGATAGGGGTGCGATGGGCTGCACTGATAACAACCATCCACGCAAATTGTACCCTACCTCATTCGGCAAATTGGGTGCATTCTACGCGAAATTTTGACATGCCGGAAACCCTGAAAATAACCCCATTAGCGTTTTGTAGCAGCCCTTTCCTGTTGTGTGTATCTCCTTGTTACTCACATTATTTAATATTTATAACCTATGTCCTGTAAATGACAGAATTTTTACGTTGCGTTAGAATTACATTGGAATATAAATTAGTGTTTAAAGAATGAAAGTCCCTCCATACATATTAGTGTCCCAGAGGAGGTACAAGTGATATTCAAATAATAAACATATCGTGTATTAAACTTAAATAAAATAAAGTATATTAAACATTACTATTTAAAAATATTAAAAATGCCATACAGAAATACAATCTGCTACGGCCCCATTCGTAAAAACTAGTTCTGTTTAATTTCGTAATATTTATCACAAAAATAAACAACATGTGATGATTTCTAAATAACCTAGCGGACAATGTCAAGGCGTTAAGAGGAACGCGGAATACGATCCTCTTTTAGAACAAACATCCCGTTGCCTTTCCATTGTACGGAAATCGCTATTTTGAATCTATAAGCCATAGTAGTAAAGTAAGGAATCCCGTTCCGTTGATACTAAAGCACGGCCTGATGACAGCACAACCACTAAAATCGCTACGAAGAATAATCGGTATAACATTTATTGATCGTAATTGTTGTCATAAAATGCTAACAAAAGTGGTTTTTACGTTCGGCACAAGTCAAGTTTATCATCCTTTATTAGATACTATAACGAGTCCAACTTACATGAATTTCAAATAAAATTACTGTGGGAATCTGTTTTATGATTTTTTAATTGACCGTTGCTGTTTTTTGGTAGTCAAGTTAGGTGTTTCCCGACCTAATGACCGAGATAACGTCGTGTGTGCTATTTGGTTTCAATATAAAACTAATTTTTGATTATTTTTTATAAATATTTATATCATGTTTTTGCTTTTTATACGTACGTATATTGCCAGACAGTATACAGTAAATAATTGTTAAAATAAAAGGTTATTTTCTTTTACGATAGAAGTTTAATAACAAAAATTACAATAATATACGTTTAAAAAACATTTAGATCTTACCATTACAGATGCATACTAAGACTGAAACAGAAATTTAACATTACACACTCACTCGAAGCGGATGAAGTGAATATATTTAAATATTTAATTATCGTTCAAAGGAATACATTTTGCCAGGCATCTGTTTTGAAGAGCCCTTACAATGTTGCGTTTTCATGGAACGAACGTCGTCTGGAATAAAAGTCTCCTTATCAAAATTCCATCGAGGCCCTTCCGTGTTTTTCATGGAATACGAGCGTTCGTGTCATTAAATTATCGATGGTAAAATCAATACATGTTTATATTGGTATGTGCTGTCTGGAGACCTAAGTCTCGATTAGTTTGTACCTAAAGCACAGATAGGGCTAGAATTATGTAGGCGTAGTCTATTGTCTCGTACGCTATCCGACTCATGATAGCCAATTGTTCTATAGTACATATTTAGAAGCGATAATTCAGTGATTTTATGGACTGAGTTAATAACATATGGGGCGTCGCAGAATTTGGCGTTAAGGCAACGTAAGAAAAACATTTTATCTGATTCAGACATGAAAAAATTTAAAAATAAACTTAATTACTTAGCAGTTTCTGATTGCCTTTTAGATTGGTGTTTTCCTGGTAATCTTTTTTTAGATACTTTTAGAGCAAGCTTGGTTATAAATTGTAAATGTGTACAGATTATAAAATAACTGCATAATTAATAAAAAAAAGTGTATAGATATATTTTAAATTCTGGTTGTTATCACGGTGCATGTAAATTTAAGATAAAGCATATTGAATGTTAGTGGTAG
>FAPJ01001158.1:241-12862 GCA_001485985.1 Heliconius ethilla aerotome | reverse complement strand
AGAAGGATGACAAAGACTATGTGCGGCAACTGTAAAAATCCCATTTGTGGAGAGTGAGGTGTCTTTGAGACAAAAATTAATAAAAAAATACATTTAATTAAGTTTCTAATATTATGTAGTTTATAAAAAATGTTTTTAAAAAGTTTATATCTCAAATTATAAAACTGACAAGTAAGAAGTACCTCCTTTTGTTCTTTTTTTATTTTTTCTAATAAAAATATAAATAAACTCTAATGTTTTTTATTTATTCAGAACACAATTACATACATTAAGATATAATATCATATTCATAAACCTAGGATATACATAATCCAAAATATGCTCACTCAAACATTCACTCGTTGAATCGATGTATGATTATCTTTAGTGTTCAGTGAAATAGGTTATCTATCTAGGGTTAAAGATATTCTACTTACTTGTAGTTATATAAAGATGCAAAGTCCAGAAATCCTTTTATAACTAAATATCCATTGTCTTCATAAAATTGGTGTTGTTCAGGTGATAGAAAATATGTGTTGAGTAGTTCAGATTGCATTCTGTTAAAAATTATATTAAGGAGAATGAATATAATACGTATATTTATAAAATAATAAATAAATATACGTATTTATCACGAAAAAAAAAATTGTTATTTAGTGTTGAAGATTATATTATTATTTAGTTTTACACTAATTTAGCTTAAATTTACAATCATAAGTTTATAAAATTGCGAACATCTGTTTATTAATGCAATTATAACTAACTTCTTATATATATCATTTAAAAAATATATAAAAACATAAATTAATTAGTTTCAATTTTTTTTTAAACTTACGTTGATATTCTGTATAACTAAGACTTATATGCAAAAGGTTATATAATTCTAGAGAATATATTCTTTGATATGTAGTACAACAAGTAACAACTAACAACAAAGATTAATTTGAAAATAATAACAAGCGCTTATAATAATAGACAAGTGACAGCTTGACAAGTAGAGAGACACGAAAGTAACGATACTTTGTGGTATCGAGTACATTGACTTTCGATACCGATACTTTTATATTCGATACTAGAACTTTTTATTAGTATACTTAGTACGAATAAATTATGTTTATGTTAGCGACATCTCATTCAGACGCACTCTTATCCTAAATCCTATATATGCAAGGATCGTAAAGCGTAATTAGGGAATATTTTTCACATTCTAAATTATGATCTAACATCATTCGATAAGGACATAAGGACTATAATAGTAATTGGAACTTAAGTTATTTACACTACTACCAAGTATTCTAAAGAAATTCTGAAACCGCTTATCGCCGAAACGGCTCGATAAGTTTTAATTTTTTAGCGATTGTACGGAGGAGAAATGAGATTTATAAATTTCTTAATCAAAAATTGTGACAATTGTCTTTTTTATTATTTTATTTTAATGTACCATATGTTTTTTAACAGGCTTTTATTAGCTTCTGTGGTTTCAATATATATTATTATTAGATTAATTTGAAGTTTTGCATACTTATCAAGGACCGATGACAATACAATCAAATAAAAAAACACGCTTTTGTAAAAAAATTAAATAAAAAAACTTTATTGTTCTTTTTCACAAAGGCGTGTTTTTAACTATTATTTATTTTTCATCTGTTCTATTGAAAGTTCTCACATAATGTCAATGACGTAAAGACGTTACTTACTGACTGACATTGACATGTTAACGTACGCGCATTAGGCCCTAAAGAAAAGTACTCGATACTTTGAAGTATCGATACTTTGAAGTATCGATACTTTTGTTTCAATACTTTTATGAGTACGATACGAGTACTAACGAGTACAGTGTCGATACCTTCTATTCAATATCGTATCCCTAGTGGCAAGTGACAATGACGAATAATGATGTTTCTGAATAAATGCTGCCATTGCCAAAATAAAATTACACAAAAAAATCAGGATTATGTACATACACTACAGAAAAATGTACGAACAGTTTTTATTGTACTTATTTTGTTGGGAATTACCTTTATTTATCGTTTACAATATAAAATATCCAGGGCATAGAATATTTATTGTTACTTTATTAGTTTCCATAAACGCTACATTATTCCACTTCTGATGTTAGTCTACCTATATGTTTTTAAATTATTAGGAAAGAGATTGTTGTTGTTGCTCTTTATTTATGGCGTTCCGAGCGTGCCAATTCAGCACTAATCACTTCGCCAAGGAAAGAGATTCTACGTAATTGCAATAAGTGACATGTGTCACGCAATAACATTACTTATTTTTTTATTTATAATCCATACTTATAAATTGACTAGTCTTAATGTAGGAAACGAAAATTAATATAACTACATCCTTAACCTTATAACATTGATATAATAATTAAAATGATTTCATAATAAAGGGCAAAATAAATACTGAAGTTTGAATTTTCTTTTTCATGAAATATATTAATTTATTCGATAATAATAAGAAGGTAATACAAGCAAATCACAATGATTTTATTGTGGAATAAATAAAAAACCTTTGGTACATTTTTGTAGTTTTTGAGTTTAAGTACTTTTCATCCCCAAGTACATAATAAAAGTCTACAATAAATGGAAGTTAAGTAGATTTCTATATGTTTAATACACAGATGGCTTTGAATAAGCTCCAGCGAATAGTGGTATTTGATATTTTTTATCAACAATAATGTAAAGGAAGGGCTTTCTAGCAAAGAAAGTTATCGAATTGGATCTAAGAGTGAACTCGGCCTTCGTGACGGCGCTTGCTGTAGAGCCCTCTTCATTCACTTCTATACTGGCTTTTTGGATAAAATTACTAACATATATAGGAAGATCTGATATAAATGGAAAACGGGCGCTGGGGCCAAACATGCTCCCTAAACCCATATCGGCCAGTAGCTCTTTCAAGTTACTTAAATCTGAAGATATTTTGAAACGTGGCAACTGAACCGTTGCGCGTTGCTCGCCAAATTGTTCTAGCAAGAAATTTATGCTGGTTAGGCTGACCTTCTTTAAATTGTCTATGACATTATACAAAGACACGCCTTCTTCAGGCAGGAATATTAACATCGAATATCTGTTTTCAGTTTTATTTCCATAGGGCAGTTCCAACACTTGTGCACTGAGTAGTGGGACGCTGCCCACTCGGAACATGTCGGATGTGACCATCATGTTTACGTCACCGAGAGCAACACCACGATCGTTGTAGAACTTAATAAGTCCTGTTTCCGCGGCATTGAAGGATTTTTGCCAGCTGCCCTTGAAAAATATGGAATCTATAATAATCATAACTGCGTTCTCGATATCGCTCGGAGCGACGACGCCGTCTATAGTGTTGTGGGTTGCTCGGATGACGTAATCATTTATCTTCTGAGCAGCTATATCAGCATCATCGAATGCCATATCTATAATAGAACTCAAACCGGTGCTTTCTAATTTATATTTGAACTCATCTCTTATTAAGAATCTATCATCAACAAAAATGGAGGAGCTCTTCTGTATATCGACGTCAGTGTCATCATTTATGGTCACTTTACTTGCTATTGTCAAATATTGATTATTGAAGCACTTACGATTATGTAATTTCAGTACGTCTTTGAACTCTGTCAGAGTTTTATCAGCTGCGCCCAGCGACGCGCACGCGAGTGCTGCCCATATCGAAAATGTTGATGTCACGAAATGATTCTCTTTTTCTTGAGCAGCTCTTGTAAGTAGATCTACGGAGAACTCGTACACTGACCTTTTAAAATATGGGTGTGCTCTTTCTTCATCACACTGTCCCAAAAGTGGCGAAACGAATCCATATATTATTAAAAATGTAATTATTAATATTTCCTTCATGTTCAATGGCAGAGTGGAGACTGATAGTCAGAGTAAAAACAGATATTAAATACAAAACATATTGCCGTTATCTAAGTGACCGGCTCTCTGATAGTTAAGGTTAAAGTTCCATTATTGCCAGGAAAATCCAAAAATAAATGTAAATTCTAAGTAATTAATTACTATATAGGTATACTATACAAACATACTGCTTACTGTAATGAAAAACAAAAGCTCTTTAAGGGACAACTATGTCATATTTTTGTATTAAATTTAAAATGATATATAAATTAAATAAAACCTGGGCAAGCGCGAGTCGTACTCGTCCACCCAGGTTGCAATTGGTATTTGCAGGATCGTAGGTCAACAAGAAGTACAACTTATAAAAGTTGAACACTTAAGTTTTCGAGCGTTTGCATTGTGTATGAAATGAACTACAAATATAAGTTTGTAATATTTTTTTCTATGAAATACCTGTAAATTTTCAATTTTCGGATTTTTCTTTTATTTGTATTGTAAATTCTCACTTTATGCCAAATTTGAAAAGTGTAAGTCAACGGGAAGTACCCTACAGGTATTCATTACGCGATGAATGCCATACAAAATGCAGCATAAACGAATAACTGGTATCTTGTATTTACGTTAATTTTAGAATTGATTTTTTGTTTAATAAATCTTGTGGCGAATGGTCGTGACGGATAGACAGACAACAAAGTGATTATGATTACAGGTTCCGTTCCTTCATTTTATCAAAGCTTCCGTTTTTATCTTTTAAGGTATGGAACTCTAAAAATCACTCATCGGTCATAAATAGGGCAAGAAACGAAATTGTCAATATACCATTGGAATTTCTTAATATTCCTTTTATCCTCATTTATATAGAAACTATGTGATTACAACTAGTAAACAAATAATATCTAATCTGACCTAAATATTATGTAGTGGCGTATTTCGGAACTAACTGAATGTAGAGGCAATGGTTGTGGATTCGATTTCTCTCTATCTCGCTAAAAGTTACCCATTTGGTAAACCTAACTACCTTCTGAATAGCCAGGGTACATGTCTTAAATGAGAATGGAGACGCTACGTTTTCTATTTACCTCGAAACTTTTCACCTTTATCATCCGTTCCATTAATATTTTACATACCTTGAAGTTTGGCAATTTTCTAGAAGCTTCTTAGTATATTTTTAATTAATACGCACATATACATCTTAACACAAGTTTATCTCTTATTCAGTGTATAAATACGCGATAGCGACAATTATAACATCATTGTGAGCGCAATAATTAAAATATACAACTTAATTAATTATTCCCCTAGTTTAAAACATTAGTTGTTATTAAGTACACAAGCTTGTTGCGAATATGTTGCAAATAATTTATTTTATGCTAGTAACGACGTCAGTGCTAAGTGTAAAGTTTTCGTGTAACTATGAGAGTGCCGTCAATGTATTCAAAAGGCCGACTTATGACTTCTCCATGCAATTATTAGACAGAGTAGCGCAAGAGACCGGACATCATTTTGTTTTCTCACCACTCTCCACCTGGCTCCAGCTGATGACCCTCGCCGAGGGCGCCAGAGGAACGACTGAACATGAGATTAGGAAAGTAACAAGATACCATCGCATGAAATGTTTCAGAAGGAAATATCGGGAAGTATTAAATGGGCTAGATGATGAATTATCTTTCATGTCGAAACGTACAAATGTCATGATCCTTGATAAATTACTGGACGTAAAGAAGTCTTATAAAAATGAAGCCAAGAGATCTGACGCTACTAAAGTTTTGACTTTAGATTTCAATGATCCTGAAGAAGCAGCTGCGAAAGCAAATGATATAATTCAGATGGACATGGATGGTGTTATCAACGAAGGCATACACGCAGAGGATTTCAATTTAACTGTTCTTCTGATGACTGAAACTGCGTATTTCAAAAGTGATTGGCTGATGCCCTTCAATCCAGTATACACTTCAACGGAGCCCTTCTACTCGAAAGACAATGTACCAATTGGGAAAGTTAGACTGATGACACAGACTGGTTACTTTAACGTGACAGATGTGCCATTAGTTGGTTCTAGAGTGTTAGAGCTACCGTTCAACACGGACGGTAGAATTTCAATGTTAGTGTTTTTACCTAAGCGTGACACAGTCAAAAACGTGTTTTACAAACTTAAAGACACACGTTTGGCAACTATATTTGCACTGTTTGAAAAAGAGGGTACAAAGCTAATGAATATCCGAATACCACGATTTCAAATAACGACCAGCGTTGAAAATATCCCCGAATTAGTTTTCGATATGGGCGTTAAAAGGATTTTTTACCCAGAATTAGCGGATTTCAGAGGAATCAGCGATTATAAAATGTACACGTCGTTAATGACACAAGTTGCTGACATAGAAATAAATGAAGAAGGTGCAACAGCGAGAGTTGTGGCCGAATTTTTAATAATCGGTGCGAATGAAGAATTTGTTGCGAACAAGCCTTTTGCTTATTTAATAGTTGATAGAAAGACTGATGTTATATTATTTGGTGGTATTTATAGCAATCCTTCCACATATTAGTATGGTCAAGCTTCTTTAATTTTGAGAATAATTAATGTAGGGAACGCAGTATCTTACCTATATGAGGAATACAGCGTAAAGTTAAAACAAATATTATATTAGAGCAAGTCATTTAGTTTGGCCATTTTTTACTGCTTTAAGTTTTATATAAGATACTACAGACAGTACCGATTCAGTTGGCGAAAAGCTCCAAAGACTTTGCCTTACTTTAGTATTCATTTCTACAACTAGGTATGCTGACTTAATATAAATAAATTACTTGTAAGTAATTTCGATATAAGATTAATTTTTAAGGTTATGTAAGAATACGGAAAAATATATTATTTAAATACTTTGTTTCTTTTATTTGTTAATACTATAAATAACTTAGATGATTTCGATTTGAAAGAGGAACAATATCTTTAAGTATATGTTAAAAACGAAGCCGCTGTCCACCGACGCAAGTGAGTCGGGCAGAGTGACGGACGACACTATTTTTTTAAGACACTAAGTATTATATTACCAGACTGTACGACGTAAAGGAGTGTAATGTATTTAACAGCCTATGTATGTATGTATGTGTGTTCCTATGTGGCCTTGTAGAGACCAAACGCCTTGGCCAAATCTGATGATACTTACGTCGAATGATTCGTCTTAACCTTGCAATTGTCACTAAAGTTGACACAAACACACATACGTGACCGTCGCCAAATTATTTTTTATTTTCAATAAAAAATAAAAATGTCGACAAACCACGTCAAGCGGGCTATCGTTGAATAGGTATTCAAAAATGATTATTATTTTTTATTGGAACTTAGAACTCTCGGATATATAAGGGCTTAAAGTTGATTTAACAACCGTTCTTGCACATTTTCACACGTACAGTTAAATAAGTGTACCTATAGGTACTAACTACTTTAGTATATGATATTTGTGTGCTACAATAGTGTGTTCTGCTTACGCGGTGGTAGTAGCAGTGATAGCCTACTGATAATTCAAATCACCACCATATACTTAAGGCATATTTGAAATTAATAAATCTTTTTTAAAATTTTAAGTTTTATGCAGTCTGGTTTGCTTTTATAATATTTTTCTTATTTACATTAATAATATAAATAAATATTTGTTTTCTATTATTAAATTTCGTTAAGCATGCCTATGATAAATACAAACTATACATAATGCAACATACATATATATAATATGTGCAATTTATCTAAAGATTTATTAGTGTATTATTTTATAATTACAAAAAATAAGAACACACCTTTCTTGAAACATTTTAATTGTAAACTTAACAATAACATTAATTATGACTAGTATCACAATAACAGCCTCTGACGATTATTATTATTATCAAAAAAAAAATATTATAAAAAATATTTCGATATGTTTTATATTTATAATTAATTAACTTAAAAAATATCTTATTTTTATCTTAAAATTATTATATTTAACAATCTCCATATATTTTATTTATTAAAAAAATATACATATTTAAAAAAAATACAATTGAGTGGGGAAAAAACTACAAGCAATACTGCTCTTTCTTTCTCTTAAGAAGCAATCGATAACGTGAACAAGAAACTTCAACGAAAATATAAAATCCCATTCTCGTGGGTGACCCGTACTGAGGAAGCTAAAAGAAGGCTTTTCTTAACGTCACACCGTGTATCATACTTAGCAAGGTAGGCAGAGAGAACCTAGTGTCAAGACATGTCCTACTGTATATCGTGCGTATACAGTCAATATTTTATATGTTTATTTATGTTTTATTATTAATCTAACTATAATTATTAATTTTAGCTTCACAGCAATTACTTGGTTTTCCCTGGGTGAATTATTTAGATATCAATACAAATTAATTCCGTTGCGTCTTATTATAATATTCATTATTCATTGTCTCTCAGCCGAGCTTCGCCGAGCGACGCTTGAGAAGGTTTTTCCATTGAATATTTGTTATTGAGATAAGAATTAACAAAATGTTTTTATCATTTAATTTCGGGCTAACCTATGACATCTAAAATTTTTATCTTCATTTGTATTCTTGGTACCTACCACAATTGGCATTGCCTGTTTATAAATTGCGAAGGTTTTCAGCTCGATTCTACTCTGGAGAATGATATTTAAATTATTTTCAATGGCACCAGTCAACTCGTAACGTCTTTAAACAAGCGGAATGCGGAGAACAAAGTGATTTATAAATGAACAGGAGAGAATAGACAGAAACAAGAGCTTTTTTAAAATTTCAATAGACTTAGTGCTAGTTAAAGGTTAATAGATAAGTATATCTGGCTATTATATATATTTATAAAAGGCGGACGGTTACCAATTTGAAAATTCGTAGATATAATCCATTATTTAAATATAATATTTCATCATAATGGTTTGCCGTTTCGCATTTACACGAGGCTAAACACGATAGTTTAATAGTAACTATAGTTTAATATCTATAGACTTAAGGTATTTTTAATTTAATATATTTAAAATATCATTGAAAAGCAAAAGCTAATATGAATATTGGTACCGCAATAGCGCACGCCAGATACACGGAGGTACGGGGTTCACATTCTGATATGATGACGAACTGTTCGTTCCATAGCGAATCGTTGTTTCTTAGCGGCAGCTCCAAGACGACCTGGAAATGTATTAAATATCTTTAAAATCTATACTATAGTGTACTCTATAATATAGTTTGCCAGTCGTTCGACTGATTATTGGTTCGATTCCCACTAGAGGAAATTCAACATTTAATATTTTCGTTTCGTCAGTAACGAACTAAAGCGCGGTGTTGAGTGAAGCCACTCAACATACGCGTACAATGCCTTCAGAATTCAGAAAGTAGGGAACAAAATTGTTTTAACACTAGGTTCCCAGGCTCCCCTGCCTACCCTGCCATGTGTAGTATACTTTACTGATATGCAGAAAGAACCTGGTCTCCAATACTCCCCGTATTCAACGATTTTTGTTCTTTCGGGAATTTTCCAGTAGAATTCGCTAAGCATCGCTGGTGATTTTGAAGTTACTTCAGCAGAAGAAACGTTTATTTTGAAACAATTTTGCCTATGTCGATTTGTTAAATTAAGTTTCACCACTCAATATTTCCTATTCGTCGACCGGTCTTTAGACATCGTTTTCATGAATTATTTCATTTTAATTATAATATAATATCTCAAGGTCGATCTTAGAGTTGACAGCGATTTATAAATAGGGTTTTTTTTATTAACAGATTAATTACAATGTTAATATTATTTACTTTTACCATATATTTACCTTCTGGCTGGAGAATATATCAAGGGGCAGATCGCATCTTTCAGTGCTATTCCTGCATTCTCTTAGAGTTGTTCTTGCGACGTCATATCTTGTCTTCTGGAGATCAAAACGCGCTCTTATAAAGTTTCTTTGAACTTCATTCTCTGAATTGAAGACAAAAAAGTAATAGCCATTCGCTGGGACTCTGAAATAAAAATAGATAATATATATTAAACTACGTCGAAGATTCTTAATAACATGTTCTAATCTAAAGTTACAAAAAAATAAAGATAATGTATGTAGAGATCGTCTCGGGGTAGTGGGGCAGCCTAATTGTAAATACGATGGTTGTGGGTTCAATTCCCACTCGGGAGAAATCAATATATTTAAAATATTTTCATTACCCCGCTTAGTAGGGCAAGCGCGGCGTTAAGTTCCGCTACTCAGCAAGCAATATCTCATCGAGTGTGTTACACTAGATACCATTCCTACCTTGCTATATGCGGGAAAAAGCTTTTAATATAGGTTTATAACAAAATATTCGTTGATATATTAGCTATATCGATATTAGCATTGAGAGCTTCAGATCACTATTATTACTCGTATGAATACGAGTATATATGATTTACACCGGTTACACTAGGGAACCTATTGCTAAGACACCCCGTTCTCCATTTTCCGCCCAATTCTTACGACTATGCGTGCGGATCACAACGCCGCAACCAGAGCGAGGATACGTAAATAATTAATTCCGTTGAACCCAAAACCATTGCGTTTATTGAGCCAAGACGAATAAAATATTAAATACCTATAAGTTAAAGCATTAGCTCGAGACGCCAGATGGGTTTCCTGATCATTAGAACCAGATTGGCACGACGCGTGAGGAGTCAAAGGCAGGTTAAGTATAAGACCCGCACATTCCAGCAATGCCTCTTCACTGCTGGAGAAAGAAGACCAAAATTCTGAATTAGACATGTCGAAGGCGGTCGTCTCGTTAACTTGTTCGTGGTGTTCCGCGTATCCGTCTGGTTCTAGACCCTGGGGTGTTAAAAAATATATAATTAATTTAAATATTACGTGTTTCTTAGAAAAACATAAGGCTAAATAGGATATGTAAATATATATCCTTATTTCATACCCTGTAGTTCATGTCCTAAGTAGAAGAATAAACGACGTATTTGACACTAGCTTTTCTCTCTCTCAAACAATACTCTTGATGCGTAAAAAAAGTTACAATTAAGATAAATATTTCAGTCCTATATTTCAGTTGTAAAAGTGTAATTCTAGTTGCAATACGCTTTTTTCCGATTTGCTATTTGTTTTTTGGTACAATTACTATGGGAATAAATTAATCTCTATTTCGGCAAAGCGTTCTCATCGAAACTAAAAGAGTTGTATGTGGCACTTTATAGAGATAACTCTAACCTCAGCTCCTTCACCTATAAACCCTTCCTCGATAAATGGATTATTCAACCCGAAAAATATATTTTTCATCAACCATAGGAATATTTAAAATTTTGTAATTATTATCATAAGATGACATACTTCTTCTGCAGCATAGTCTCTGGCTTCATCATTTTCGTTCAGCTCTTTCTTGAGATCTATTTGGCCAAGCATTAATTCTCTTTTACTTCTAGCGTCCTCTCTAGCATCGCGACGTTTTTCTGCAAAATTTTTATTATAAATGCTGTAAATAATAAAAAATAAAAAATAATTCAATTTAAGTAGGTACTTTCATTGATAGATGATTGGGTATTTTACCCAGAAAATAAATAATAATTTTCTTACATTTAATAATCTTTTAAATCGGACATCTACGAAATATCCAGGACGCATCTAGTTAAAATAAAATAAAAAAGAAATTACAAACACTGACAACTACAAAATGATTTCAAATAATATTTTTTTACTCACGTTGTCTCTCTGATTTATTTCTTTCTTCATCGATGGCTTCGACGAGCACTTTCCTCAGATGGTCCAATTGTACGTCACTGTTGGTCACAGCTTCTGTCGACTGTTGTTAAATAAATTGAGTTCTTCAATATTATTTATAAGACACAGCTCTCCTCGCATTGTCAAATTTTCGATGTTGAGTGGCAACGCGACCCTTGTGGGTTTCATCCCCACTCGGGAAAATAATTATATATTCATCATCGTCATCATCATATTTATAATATTAGTATAAACGTATAAATTTATTTATTGCCAGGCTTTTACCGCGAGCGGAGCAGGCCCATTAAGTTAGATTACGTTGATTCCCCAAGAGTAAGCTAAAAGAGCCGAGGAAGTAGGAAGAGTTGAACTGAACTCGCTCAGTTCTAGAAATGGATTTATTAAAAGTGAGTCCCTGTTGCCTAAGCACTACCCGCACATTTGCCTTTCGCGGTGGAATGATCACTTTACGTGTATATTATGTATTTGTAATGTCACCTGATTTTCATTCGAAGCTATCCGTTCCCGGAGTCGAACCAACACTCTCTTGCCTTTATCTCCAAGCAATTCCAATTGTTTTAGAACTTCATCAAATACTTCTTTTGAACTTGCTTCTCCTTTATTATTCTGTAAGAAAAGAAAAAAAAATTATTATATGAATAATACTTAGTTTCATATAATGTTGTCGTTATATTTTTTTTTACTTGAAGTACTATAATATTTATTTATTATAATATTTAGGTTGTCGTAGCTCAGTGGTGTCTGACTGTTAACGCTCCACTCTCTGTTTTCATTTCCCCGCTGTGGTAGACGAAACATCTTGCTAATAATTTATGTGGGATAAATAAATAATCAATCTTTAGCTACGTTATGACTTTTGTAATGCTATTTAATTACTGATTTAATCAATATATTAAAATAGTAATAGCACTTTAAAGGTACTTTTTAATCTCCTGCAAACAGGAGGTTTAAAACGGTGAATTTGATGTGTAAATTAAGGCATTTGGAGTGAAAAACTTATATACATTTGTATATGCAGATAATCATAATAAAATACATAATTAAAATATATACACTCAACACGCAATGCCTCC
>FAPJ01001146.1:0-10058 GCA_001485985.1 Heliconius ethilla aerotome | reverse complement strand
CGGGCCCACTAGTAATTATATAAATTTATATTTACATTTCGCTCTACCCTGCTATATAGGCAAAATATAATATATAAAATTAAGTTAGGTACTAGTACTAAAAACAAAATAAATTTGTTCCAAATTATTTATAGATAATTAAATAAATAGTTCGGCATTAGAAAGTTCTTCGACAAACCACTTTTCCAACATTTACCAACTTGTTCAACTTTCATGCACAATTGTATGGAAAACCTACGCATATTTCACTAGCTTTAACACTATATATTATAAGACCTATAATCGCACTTTGCTATCACAACAATTGATAACAAAACTCAAAGGAAAAGCAACCTTATACTTTTGTAATAAGAATTAAATTCCTCGTCTTAAGTTTGGTAGTAAAATTCAAGAATAATATTGAAAACTATACTTTATATTCATTGATTTAAAGTACAATTTCCTTGGTGTAAACTTGGTAATACAAGCTGGACGATAAACCTAGGGCACTGTGGCCAAGAAACAATAGCGTATTGTTCCTTATAGGGATGTCAATTTCAGGAAATTTATACACATTTTATATTTTAGATTTTAGGCGGTAAACTGATCTATGTATTTTATTATAAAAGCTTCTATGAAAGCTCTTCATTTAAGGGTAGTTTTAATCATAATAAATTATATTATTTTAGCTTGTAAATTCGATATAAGTGTTTCAAGTGTTTTGTGTGTGTGTTTGTATTTATTTTTTAACATAATTACTTTTTATCTTTCCTATAGTTAGGGACGTAGATGAGGAACTTAATAATTTGGGATGAGGAAATAATACGCATCGTATTATTTTTATCTTTCATTTCTCTTTTACATTTTTCAATCTTTTTAGACGAAAATACTTTCTATTATCTTACATTAACTACCAACAAATAAATTGCATAAAATTACAACAAAGTAAAAAATAAGCTCTATTAATAAATATTTGGTCAGTTAAAATAATCAGTACAGAAATGTCAATCTAATAAAAAAAAATCCAACATAAAAATGCAATTTTCCTTTTAAAGTACATCGGTTGACAGTACCTCTATGACATGAAGTGCACACGGTAAGCTACTTCAAGCGACAAGTGATGTTCAAAAGACGCATCCTATAGGAGATAATTTTCTTTTTTCGCGCTATATCTGGCATACCAGGGTAAGATATATTTAGGTCCCCTTAGGACTTAGTGTTTGTGACTCTCCGTGCCCATTTTTCAAAATATTGCATGTTAAATGGTAGAACTCAACGCCGAGCTTTGTCCACATCGCGTAAAATAAAATTCTTTCTCCCTTTTGATAATGCAATAAAATTAATTTTACATATTTTCTAAAAATAACCCTTTAAAATTATGTAGGTAAAAATAGTTTTCAGATTATGAATATTTACTGCAAGTATTACTACTATATAATTTGTTACCCTCAAAAAAGGATGCCTTCGTGTCATAGGAATTCAAGGGGCGACTGAAAAGTAACGAATCACTGCGTTAAGTTCCGCCACTCAACACGCAATGCCACCATAATTTCATGGGGAAATGAAACGTCTTAATGAGAACCAAATTCCCTTAACGTACCCTGCTACGTACGAGTACAGCGTGAAACTAAAAAAAAGGGATGAACAAATAAAAATGATTAATTCTATCATTCTGTCATCCCTAACGAAGTGAATGGACTCTTATTCGCGATACTTTTGTTGCTGTTTTTGTATCTACGTTAATCGCTTTGACGTCTTTATGTTAAACCATAGTGTACATACTAAATACACCCTTATTTCTAAAAGAATACAGCTTCAAATACCGTGAGGGAGGACAGTTTTGATTAAGTGAAAAGTACTGAGCGTTTGTCTGAAAATTAAGTAAAGGATAATTTTGCTTGTGGAGGAAGTATCTGGAGGGTTATTGATGACTACATTTTTTTTTTATAATAAAAGATAAGATTTTTTTAATTGGAGGTTACTAGTTGTTTCTTATGGGGAATTATTAACAAAACTAATAAGTTTAGATGAAAATATACTTTTTAACTAAATTTCATGTATAAAATATACACTTCAATATAATAAAGAAAATTTCTAAAACACTTTCAAATATAAAAAAAACTCTTTCAGTATGTTTGTACTATAGTAATATAATATAACTAATCGTTACCTGCAACTTGGTTTGTGTGACCTTTAATATATATATTGTAAAATTCAGTTTTTTTCCGTTTTAACCTTAATTAATCTATATCTATATATGCCTTCTTAATGCTTCTCTATATTTCGTTACATCTTCGTTCGTAGTTAGAAGGTAGCAGGTAGGAGCGTTTTAAGGGTATGTAATAGAAATATGGAGAAATTGATCACCAAATTCTCCTTCAGCAAAATGAAAAAGATACACAATATGAATAGAATATTTCAAAGTAATACTAGAATACGAATAGATCTGACATTTGACAAACTTTACAGAGCAGCGGTTTGAAAACTTTTTTAATACACAACTTGTGATATTGAAGATATATACATATTGCTTATATACATATGTATATCTTGAATAACATAAGGCATATATCAGGGTATACAGAGAGAACAGAGAGTTAAGACACTCGCCACTTTTAGACGGATTTTATTGACACTAGGTTCCCCTTACCTAGGCTGCTGTGTGCGCGACACTGCGTGAAGCGGGTTTATTTTTTTTATTTACTATATATGGGATACAGTGTGAATCTAAAAAGAAAAGAAAAAGAAAAATCTATTTATATTAGCAATTTCTCCAAAGTGTAAGAGGAAAGTGGTGGAAAGTATATTGCATAGGTACATGTATAGCCAAACTAAATAGTAATACAAATTATTTAAATGAAAAATAATATTCAAATTTACTGAATAACACAATTCTGGTTCTCTGGTTTTCAAATTCATGCTGTTTTCATTCGCGTCTACCAACACGCTATTAATATTTATATACATAATTATATAGACGTCATCATATAGGAATCATATATATACTCGATCCTACTTTTTTTCTATAAAGATATAATATCATTATATATTTTAAAAGAATTTTCAGTGCATTTTACAAATATGCGCCTAATTAGTTTTAAAGTAGTACTGCAACCTTGACATGTTTGTATGGACTCTTTTGAAATTCATGAATTCCATAGTATTTTGGATATATTAGAAAGTCGACAAGCGTGATTTTTGCGTATACAAAGGTAATATATTTTTCTTGTATTATATTAATTACTAATTACTCATACGTGGCTTTGCCCGTGTGGTCAATTGTAAGTAACTAAGAGTTGTGTATGACACATGACACACTCTTATGGCCTCAAGTAACTGTTTCCGTAGGCATAGCTTTGACACCACAAACACCCAACTACAATATGAAGTAATATAGTTAATAATTAAAAAATAGACTATTCGTTACAAAAATAATTATTGAATTCGAACCTTCTCGATATTAACATGTTCTACTAATAATCTCTTTAGTTTTATAGTAGGAGTATAAATCGCTTATTGGATCGTTTCGCCCTTTATACTGCATTTAGTAGAGTAAAAGGAACCGAGTGTTAAGGTAATCCTTTATTTTAGCTACACGCTGTATTTCGCACATACATTTCCTCCTCATATTTATTAGTTGATCTATATTTAAGACGAACACGCCTAGAAAATGAATCTGCTATCATCACCATAATTAAAAAGGACATACAAACTGTTACTCTATTGGTCTTTAAGCTGCTTGATATTGCCCAAAGGAACCCTAA
Source organism: Heliconius ethilla aerotome (assembly GCA_001485985.1). Taxonomy (NCBI): domain Eukaryota; kingdom Metazoa; phylum Arthropoda; class Insecta; order Lepidoptera; family Nymphalidae; genus Heliconius; species Heliconius ethilla. The sequence goes on along the minus strand of FAPJ01001146.1, from coordinate 6,315 downwards.
AACATGATATTTTAATAAAAAATGCTTCACGAAATAGAATTTTCTCGCATAATTTTAGTTTCACATTAGAATAAGCATGATATGATTTGTAAAGTTTATTTTGTTAGTAAGAGCTACCTTTGAATGTACGTCAAAGAGCTATCTTTTCAATGCCGAAATAAAAAGCCTTATATTACTGAAAATGTTAAAATGAATTTCTAACACGAAGTATTATTTATATATTTATTTAACTCTGTACCCCATTTATTTATTCTATATTTATTCTAGCTTACTCTCTGCAAACAGGGTAGGCAGAGAGTAAGGTAGAATAAATATACTCCGTTACATACTTCCCGTAGATTGGCGCAATTAAACGGCGTAATGCTCATCTCAAAAACATTAATTTCAATGCAAAGTTATGGTTCCCAAAATATTATAATTTTGTTCCCAAAATTAATAAAATTGTTCCCAAAATACTAAAATAATTTAGTCAAGGCAATTTAACAAGATCCTATACATCAGTCTACTTCCGTATAAAACGTATAGATGTCCACAGATTTTATGGGCAAATGAGGTTCTTGTAAACCGAAATTAAAGCTCTAAGATAATATGCTATCAAGCAATAATAACTTCTATCTCAACTGATAATAAGTACTAAAGTTCCATATAATAGTTTTCTTATTAGTAAATCTTCTTGCGGTTGTAAAACATGTTTGATGTGACATGTCCAAAAGGATATTCTACATTTTATTATAAGGATACGTCGACTTATTTTTGACGAACATCGAAGCTTTTCATGAAAGCTTACTTTTGATCTCACTTTATGTAAACGTTTGAAAACATTGATTTTTTATATTTTGACTAAGTTCTTTTTTTATTTATTTTATTATTTCTCTTTTAACATTTTCCTCAGATGAAAATTGCCTAGTTACAAATTATATCACCACAAAATATTAAAAAATAAGTAAAGTATACTATAAGTATATCATCATTATAAGTACTAATAATTGTTAATTTTCTTTCAGTTTTATGTTTTTCATAGCAGCGTAGGCAAGGAAAACCTAATGGCAAGATACTAGTTTTTGCGATCCCCTTGCACTTTATAGACAGCGACCAGCTAATGATAATAATAACCATAAACCATTTATTGGGACAGTCGTGGTGCAGTGGTACAGGCATAGGCATGTAACTGTAAACGTGACAGATTGTGGGTACAATTCCCACTCGAGGAAATAAAATATTTAGTATTCTCATTTCTTCGCCCTGGTGTCGAGGTAAGGCATTTCATTGAATATCACTACTTAACAAGCAATGCCTCCAGATTTCAGCGGAGCTTAGTGTTAAGACACTCCGCTCCCTCTACTTGATAATAATAACCATGAAATATTTTACATCTGAGACATGAATCTCATTTACACCATCATGGTGTAAATCGGATGTAAATCATGTTGGCATAATATGTAAGTAGCTATTCGCATATCGCTAACGTGAATTTGATTTACGTGTCGTTATTGCTTACGTGACGTTACGCGTCAGTCGAGCGACGTAATACGATGACGATTATATTATATGTATATTATGTATATACGAAAGGGGGGTATAAGGGTGGGACAGTAACGCGACGATTGTGAGTTCGATCCCACTCGGAAGAATGAATTATTATTTATTAATAATTTTCATTTACCTCGCTCTACTCTCGCTCAAGACAAGGCAGCGTTGAGTTCTACCACTCAACATGCAATGTCTCAAAATTCGACACAAAGTGTGGAACGGCTTGTGTTAACTCTAAGTTCTCTTTTCTTACCCTGCTATATTCGGAGTACAGCGTGAAGCTCCAGTATATTGCAACGTAGGGTTTATGTTCATAAGCCTTAGAAGGGGGTACTATCTGCCATAGCGGAAAAATAATTAATTTACCTGAAAAGAAATCGAACTCACATTCCCTCCGTTAACAATCCCTGTCCTTATGATATACTTGCGACACAATGGGCTTAACCATATCACTATTTATTCTATATATAAAATTTTTTGCCACCAACAGAATATAATAAGAAATTCTAACAATTTACTCGAAATCAGATATAACTTGTGAATATCGTATCGAAGTTCACACTCGTAAAGAGTTACTGTTATAACGTAGACGCGTAACGAGGTCGCTTCAAAAATAACAAATACTTCTATTTACAGTATATACATACATACGTATTCAATTTGTTTACATTATAAATGATTTATATTAATAAATGATTTGATTTACAGATAGTCGATGGTTCGATCCCCATTCGGGAATAGGTTTATATTTATTTTCATTTTATCACTCTGGCAGATAAAGCGTGGAATTGAGTTCCGGCACTCAACACGCAATGTCTCGAAAGTTAGACAGAAAGGGCAGAGTGTCTTAACACTGGTTTCCTCTGCCTATCCGGCTATATGTTTTTGTTAAATAAAAGGTTGCCTGTAAGAGATCATTTACAGTGATAAGGCCGCCCCTGCGCTATGTTAAACTACTATAATTCTCATGTATCTTTATGTATCTTTGTGCAATAAAGTATTTTTTATTGATTGATTGATTGAACATAGCGGAAGCGAAAACTTAAAACCATCGCTTATAGTAAATTACACTGCCACGATGATAACATCTTTTCTTTTTACTTATTTCACAAAAGTTTAAAAGCACAACTTTGTAGCTAAAAGCTAACTGTATTTTGGCAACTTTTGAAGATGTATAACATTGTCTTAGATTTAGCTGATCATAGCAAAAAGGGAATTCGTGTCAACAAGCAAGATAGACACCTATACGAGTATTGTAAGTATATAAATGTAATTTATAGGGGCCGGGTACGTGCGACCTCTTGAAATCACGTCTTTATTTACTCACTGTCACCAACTTTATTAATGAAACAGAAAGAATAGTATATAAAATAAGTATAAAAGACTATGTGATGGTTAGGAGTTCGATTTCTATTTCATAAATTATTAAGATTTGCTCGCTCTGGTAGCAAGACATCTGAAAAATTGGGCCAGTCGTTTTAAACAAAGTGTTTTAACACTAGGTTCCAGAACTTCTTTCTTTGCTATTCTGTGATGTAGAAAAGTGCGTGAGACTGTTTTTAGATAAAATTTTATTTCTTTTAAAATTAAAACATTATAATTATTTTATACAATTAGGTCTTATTGAGTATAAATGTCTATAAACTGAAACTCCATTTGGTTACAGAACCATAAAAAGGACACAAATTAAAACTATTTAAATATGAAACAGTTAAAAGTTCAATCGACCACAATTCAATTGAATTGCTGCTTAAATTTCGGTGGTTTTTAAAATTTTCGCGACTGAAATAAAAGCTTAAATTGATACAAAGTATAAATAATGGGTTACATTTTATTTCTTCGATTGAACTTTATTTGCCATTGGGTAAAGAAGCTGCTAGCAAGAATGTATATTCTAGATATTATTCTCAATAAATATTCTAAGACAACTGTGGTGCCTGGTGTGGACCCTGAAACGGGATCGTTGTGGGTTCGATCCCGATTTTAAGAAAAAGATATTTTAATTGATATGTCTAAATATTAAACGTAACGTTGAGGTCCACCATTCGATGTTTCAATGTTTCGAATCTATAATCGAACAATGGATTATTTAAAGAAAAATTTGAATTATTATTTTTAATAATAATATTAAAGTTTTATACATATACATATAATTTGAAAAACAAATAGTCTGTCCATAATATTTAAACTTCTGATACTAAATTATTTTTTATAGAATATTTCATTGCACTTAGGGTCAGTTCGAAAATAATTGAAATAGGGTGATTTTTTTCGAAAGAAATCCACACCTATGTAAAATATTTCAAGAATTAGAAAATTGTATTTTTTTTTAATAAAAGAAATTACTTATAAGTTAATTGTTATTGAAAGGTTCTACCATTGTATTCTAGTTCTACTATACAAAATAAAAGACTTTTTAGATAAAAAAACAATTCATTAATTATTAACAAAAAAATAATATAAAAACGATTAATTTAGGCTTGTAACAGAAAATGTATACCGAATCCTATAACTCCAGCTCTCAAGTAACACTAAGCCTAGCTTAGTTCCAATCAGTCTTCACGTCGTCTGTCGGTTTGTGCGACGTTCCATCAATTCTCGCTCAGATAGTTATCCATTACGATCTAGATTTAGACCTAGATCTATATATAGTTGGGGTTTAACTGAGGAATTATTGTTACATTGATCGTAGGTGACACCGTCGTGGTGCTGACAATGTGTGGCTGAAAGCTCTTTGGTTCTTGTTTGAACCACTTGAAGGAATTATTGCTTTTCTAATTATTTTGATTATCCTTTAGGAAGAAGAAAAGAGTGGCGTTAAGTTTCGCTATTTGACGACACTGTTTCAAACATTGGCTTAGTAGGAATTGAAATGTCTTAAAATTGGTGCGTGTTTTAATTATGTAGCTTTACTTAGAAGATATACATATAAGTTTTCTATAGCACTGTACTGACCTTTCTAAGTAAATGAGTCAATTAAATAATAATTGGCTAGGTCTTAATTGAATTGAGGAATGCGTACGTAACAAATAGCCTCGAAGTGTGTTTTACTCGCTTTGCTGTTAATTTTAATGTTTATTAATTACCTGTGAGATACAGGCAAGGTTGCGGGTTCGATTCACACTTGAAGAAGTGAAGAATATTTTAAGAATATTTTTATTTCTTCGTTCAGACATCACTCATACTCAATTTTAGAGTAAATATGTTTTTAGAATTAATACGAATACTGAAATATGAAATAAATAAATAAAATAACAATAATCATAAAGAAAAAATACTAAATCTTATCTAATCTTATCACCATATATAACTATTGAATGTGTATCTGTCAATATAAATATAATATCATATCATATAACGTGATAGTGTACAGAATATTCAGAAAGTCATCACATGTCATAACACGTCCTCTATGTCGATGCACGGCGCGGGCGGTGTATCGCGTGGCCTAATGTATTACGTGAGGTTGTAATGCTTATTTAGATTGTACGATCTTGATATTAGAAGTATATTTAGCGTATACGTATTTATGCAAAAAAAAATATTTTTCACGCTGTATCACGCTTATAATAGGTTAGGTAAGATAAAGGGAATCTAGTATTAAAACACTCCGCTCCCCACGAGCAGTCTTATTTTTAAGCTAGTTGTGTTTTTGCCACAGGGATGAAATGAAAATAATTGCCTTCTTCTATCGAGAATCGAACACAGAACCTTCGCGTTTACGTTGAGACGCTGCGCTAAGGCGGCCTCATATATTTTTCATATTGTATGTCATTGTACTTTACTGTTAGAAATAGACCACTTTTTAAATTTTACGTAACGACAACGACACGATCTCGTAAATGTAATGTTTTATATAACCTTAGATTGCAAAGTCTAATACTTACAGAAAAATTGTTTTTTTTTTTTTATTATAAGTTAAGATAAAAAGTAGAAGATTAAAATAAGATGTAGAATCTTTAGTAATCGTTGTAAGTCGCATGGTGTTACTGAGTTAATTGTTCACACAGTACGATAACAATCCGATCTAATGATACGATACTTACATTTCATTATAACATTTAAAGAAATAACGTAGCCTCTTATAAAAACAAAAAAACTTTTAACTCGTAAATTAAATACTAAGCATACACAATTTAATATTGTAATGAAAAAATAAATTAATAATTCAGTAATCATGAAATTGCTTCTATCACAAATATATTCAGACTTTTATTGGAACATTATTAACAATTGAATTTCAAAGAAAAATCCAATTATATTACTTCCAATGAAATCTGTATTGTTCAATACCAAGTAATATAGAATTATTTTTCGAAAGCCTTAAAATCGTCATAAAACTTCTATTCTATTATAGCAAGAACTTATTAAACAAACTACAAGAAGCGGCCTTGATTTGGTAGTCAATTATTTAACTTTCTTCACATTCGGAGAATACAGAGATAACTTCTCCATTCTTATTTTTTTGTTTATACTATACTGATCAAGATCTCTATACGTTTAATTTTTTTAATATTCTTTACTGAACTTAAAACATGTAAGGAATATAAAATTAAAAGATTGTTAATCCTAATAAACTATTGGGCTTGTTTATTTTCTTTTTAGATTTATGCAGTCGGTTTTTTGTTTTTTTTTTTTATTTTTTTATTTAATCAGTATAAGAGCAAATAGAGCAAAAACGAGTGCACTTACGCTGACGTACGTGAGTGATAAACCGTCGCTGTCATATTACAGTTCCTACAGTGTATATGAAACTTTATAGGATACTAGCGGACGCGCGCAGCT
>FAPJ01001145.1:21924-33632 GCA_001485985.1 Heliconius ethilla aerotome | reverse complement strand
CTCTTCCACCCTGTATATATATAGTACGGTCGACCAGTCGTGGCCCTGAAGTTATTCCTTATGAACTTTTCATTGTTCATTTGGGGAGAAAATTATAAAATATTAAGATAAATCCTGAAAACAAATCCGGGCGTACCTTGTACCTTATTATTTCTATTTCTTTATTGTGGCGTTTTAAACGTACCTGTTGAACACTAATCACTCCGCCATTGTATGGAGAACACACGAAGAATAAGATATATAATCCATAATGTTACACAATATGAGAATCTTAACATTTTAATCTAAGTAACAAAATACTTAATTGTAATCATTTAAATGAGAATTAAAATGTTTACGTAATGTCGGAACAATGTTTATCGGATGTTCGTTTATAATCATTATTATTGCGATCTTCTCGTCATTGTTTTAATTCTTCGCACGGAAGTTGAGATTTATTTGTGTAGACAATTTACTTGTTGCTTGTTTTTAAATGGATTATCAAATATTATGGGATGGTGGTAAGTCACTCTGACATTGACTTAGCACTAGGTTCCTACCTGTCCCTGCTACATCGTGAAAAAAAATATTAGGAACCTAGGAACCTAGTGTTAAGTCAATGGAGTGACTTACCATTTAACCACTCTAGGTAGGGTATTATGTTTCTTCTCTGTGTAACATTATAGATTTATATTCTATGTAAAATTAAACTTAACAATGATTTGTTTGAATATGAATTTAAAATATATTTTAAATACAGATTTCACGTCAATTAAAATAGTTTTAAGTAATATGTAAACTTTAAATATTTAATTAAATTATCTATTCTATAATAGATATGACAATATGTATCTATGTAAATACGTTCAAAAATGTATACCAAATGAGGTTAGTAGTTTTACAGAAACAGTATATTTGAACAAGTGTCGATAAAACTTTACAACCAATTATAGTACTTGGTACTGGTGGTATGCATTTATTTATTTATAGGTAAATGTTTTAATTATGTCGTATCTGGACTTGTAAAAATATACTTTTGTAAAATTTTGAGGTAAATTCAGGTCGTCTTGACACAGTGAACTATACTTATTTGCCATGATTGGCCTCACTTTATATAGTTCTATTGGCTTTTACGCAGTACCCCTTATATAGAAGAGTAGGCAGAGAAAACTTAGCGAAACTTAACACCGTATTTGACTTCTAGCTAGCCAGGAAATGAAAATCTTTCATAACAGTCGTTTTTCAATCGCTGATCCACTGCACCACTACAGCCTTTGATATAAAAATTGTCGTTCAGTTCCACTGGCACGTTTAGGTAGAAGCAAACAATAGAATTGGTTCGTCATTCGTAGTATTTCTGGAAAAACATATTATAATCTGTTTACCTAAATGTTTTTCTACTCGTGACGAATCGTATGAAAGCATCCATTCCTAATAAAGTGTAGGCCCCGAAGTTATAGGTAAACTTGTAATAATATCTGCTTAGAAGTACTTACGTTTTCATTTAAATATATTTCAAGAAAAAAAAATCGACTTAACGATTTTCGGTAGTATTGCAAAAATTATATTTTCAACTCAATTTTTTTTCCCAAATAGGGCTCGTCAAACCTGAAGTTAGTACAAGAGGTAAAATAAATAAATCAAGATTTGTTTATTTTCATTTATATTATGCAAATTTAGTAATATTTAATTACTTTGAAAAATGTAATTTAATAAACAATGAAATAGGGATGTTGTCATATAATAAAAAAAACACATATTTAGTTTCATATATTTATTTCAATTTGATTTGGACAAAAAATAGCTATATTTATTTCTTCAAGATAAATAATCTTATTTACAATAATATCCTTTACTTTTACATCACATTCCATTACAACTATATTATATATACATATTTACTACAATTCTTAATATTAACATCTAGATAATATTTTAAAGATTTGGCGTTTTAAGCAGCGGACAAATAAATAAAATTACGTTTATTTTTAGTGTTACGATTTATCTTGTGACATTAAATTTAAAAAGTCAAATTTCCTTTTTTAAGCAAGGCAATATTGAGATTCTATAGGAGAATAAAATAAATAATTAATAGTTTAACATTTCTATTACAGATTATTATAATAATTATTGATTAGATTACGTTGAAATTATCCCATAACTGTTAAATATAAGAATATATATAATAAGAATATGTAATTTCCTTCTAATTATGCTGTTTTGAGTTAAAAATCGTATACTCGAGACGAAAAATGATTATGTTTTTATCATTAATGTTTTTGTTTAAGAGGAAATGAGAATTTGCGTTTACGTCCTTTTCATTGAATGATTAATAGTGAAATGCATTTTTTTTCTAGTCATATATTAAAAGAATTCATCAACAAGTCAATTGATAACTTATTAATAACAAAACTATTTAGTTATTGAATGTACGCAAGATTACACCATACATTAGTTTCCGCTTTAAAATTATAGTCTCATGGGAACAGCAAATCATTTCCTTGCATCAGTATTTTTCTACAATGTCGTTAACTCAACTGTAGTGAACATGATCTTGTACCATTTAGTAATTGCTTAAGTAATGTTCTTTTGAAAATTTCTGAAATTTTATTTTCAATATTTTTGGAATATAATTTTAGATGATTTAAATGTGATTAGAATTTAGAAATAGAATAAACATTGTTTGTGAAAAATAAGCGTTAATTATGAAAAATGCTTGACGAAGATTTTTTTTGAATAGAGCAGTTTTCAATATCTGTCGTGGGAATAAAGAAAATGTAAAAAAATAATTAAAATTAACTCGAATTAAAAAATGAAAATAATTCAAATATTTATACAATATCTTTTACATATGCAATAGAAACGAGAAAATATCTGCAAAGAGCATAGAAATATAAGTTCTATCTTATGTATCAGAAAAACGTCTTAAGAGTATCTTTCACTGATATCTTTATACATAGAGAAATTAAAACGCGTAGTGCAGTTACAAAGAAAATTTAAGCATATTTTATACAAATATATGCATATGTGTTTATTTCTCTAATAAAAAATATGTAAATCATAAGCATTTAACTACTCACTAGTACTTTTACTTTAATTTGATAATAAACTCATTATTACTGTATTAAAATATATAATCGTCGTCCAATTTGTGCGTATAATATTATTATTATTCTAATTATCATAATAAAGCTACGGTTTACAAAAATATTTCCTACGCGGCAGATAAATCATATTTTTTACGTTTTTAATAAAAATAGGTACACTATATATATTTATAATAATATAATATTCAATGTTAAATATCAACATATCAATTCCATTAGTTAAAGTTATCTTTTATAGCTGAGTATTCAAGTATGAATATAAATTAAAGAAAGAAAATGTTATCTGTTTTTTTAAAAAAGATAAATAACAAAGAAAAACATAATATTTGCATAGTATTAACACGATATAAAATACATATATATTATTTCACATAATATAACTACGAATCCTAGTTCTACTTATATGGTATTATTGCTTACGATTGTACAGACAGGTACTAGAGTAAGTACACTATAAGTAATGTATGGCAAATAGCTGTTTTGAGGTTTAATTAGGCCTTTGAAATTTAATTTAACTTTATGATATTTATCGTAATGTTAATTATCTAAATACACATCCCTAATCGTAATTAAAAATTATTTTTGTTAATTTTTGAATACAGATAACATAATTTTTTTTATTAATTAATAAGTGTTATAGTCACAAAAACAATCTGAAATGGCAACTAAAAACTTTTTTTATCAAATTTAACTTTCAACCTTAACTGTGCATAAAAAAACCAAAGCCTCGTTGCATCGGACGGTAGGTAGGTAGTATAATTAAATGGTACAGTATAAAAATTAATGATCTTTGTTCCGGCCATGGCGTATCAAACAGCGAGATGGTTACGAAACCACCACTTTCGTTTTTAATTCGTTGCTATTATTTGGCGAATATTGTATGAATGTCTTACGTCAGCATTATCTCGTGAATTATGACAGCTAGTATTATTGTAGTATAAAGTGACCCTATGCTATAAAATATTGTCAAATGTTTTGACCTTTTCCTTTAAATGTTACAAAAAAATGTATTTTAAATAGAAACTTCATTTTTTAATTTTAGACGCATTCAAAATCTATATAGCGACCAATTAATCTGTATTTTTTATCTATACAAAGGTTCATACAATTTACACTTCATTTTCTTTACTTGTAATATCCTAAAAACGCCAATACAATAGGTTTTTATTCCAGATGCACTACCAAATATATAATTTTACTTACAAATAAATATAATTTTAATAAAAAAAAGAAACAAGATTTCAGGTAAACAAAACGAGTATGATGACTAGTTTATCTAAAAATACATACACATAAGTATAGCACAAAATATGTTATTTTAAACAATTAAATAACTTAGATATTTTATTCAAAATTAATTTCATTATGTCAATATAATGTTGATTATTTTGTACAAAAATAAAACAGTATAAAACTTATTCCTTGTCAAATCATTAATGATTGTTAATTTATATTAATTTTTATACATTTGCTGCATAATTATATTTTAAACTAGGAACCAGTAATAACTTCCTCTAAGACTGACAATGCTTAGTAATATGTAAAGATACATAGAAGTTACTTGACTGATTAAAAAAATGTCGTAATGGTCTAATCGAGTAGAGTTCAGGTTTATTTTGTTTACTAATAAAAAGAAACCAATATCACTATCATTATTATTTGTGAGTAATAAGCATTATTATTATTATTATACCATATTAAAAATATCCTTACGACGTCCAAAGTTACTTAACCTAGCTACGTCTAGAAAATTATCACATTTTACCGCCTCTATATAGCGTCTAATAATAAATATTCGATTTGAGCCTTCGATATAATTTGATCGGAACACATACAAACCCTGTGTTCGACCAACTATTAGAGTTACTTTTGGGAATAAAGGAGTTAGTGTTGCCAGGTTCATTAGAAAACAGGTTTTAGTCAAAGAAAGTCATAACTAATGAAATATGGCAACAAAATAACAATTTTATTTCAGATAATTTGTATTTGTAATTGAAAGTAAAAGAAATTATGCGTTTTTCTGTATCTAAGAATCCAGCAACACTAGTGACACGGTAGACATTTTGATAAAGAAATTATTTACATGAAAATATAACATTAATTAATATATAAACAGAACAATTTAACAACTAGCTTGTTTTAAAATCAACAAGAAAATCGATAAACAAACATTTTGATTAGAATCGATATTGCATCGAATAAAAGAACACAAATAGGACGTTCTATTTGTTTATAATCTATGCCTAGTGTCAGTCAAATTATTTGCGCTAAATAAAGAGCCATCCATAAATTACGTCACACGAAATATTCCCTTATAATTAGAAAAACAACAACAGTTATTTATGATAATTGCGAAGACACCTAGTCCAGCCTAGAACCAGAGGCACTAGTAAAACTCGCGTAAATACAATAGCGTATATAATATTCAATATGTGTCATATATATAAAAAGGAGCAGTAAATCCCATTTAGGGTCGCATTACTCTAATTTAGTGTTTGTGCCCGACGCACCTCATAATATTGATACCGTTCTTGTAGATCTATACCTAGTGTGACATCAGATATTTTGCAATTTTATACCTAAAAGTGAATAAATTAAAACAGCAATTCGTAAGTTGTTATGGAAATTCATGTTGCGAAATTTAGGTTGGATTGAGATGGCCCCACTCTATGTAATACACTATATGACACGTCTTCACCCCTTGACGTGTAACGTCATTTATGGATGATCCCCTAAATACAAAATGTAAGTAGGATATAATATTAACCAAAATGACGCTATCTTCTTACCTAATACATTTTTTTAAGTCAAACTGAACACTTCGAAAACTAAATAAATAGTAATTGTGCATATTGGTATTGCAAAATAATAATATTATAATAAATTGATTCAAGATGGCGGTTGATATCTATTTGTTAATAATTCATAGATATATAGAATTATTACAATTAAGTGTACAGTTTTAGTTTTAAGTTGAATAAAAATAGTATTCATTTAAGCTTAAGCTTTTGGTTATTTGGATTAAATTTTGTCATCAATATTTATATTTATTATTCACATATAAGGTATAAATTTTAATATTTTTTTGAACGATAATTCAATAAGAAACTCAATGAATTTCAATAATATATACATACCTCGAGGTAAATGTACCGCCACCTTGGACCAAAAAATATGGCGCGTATAAAATATATGAAAAACTTTTAGGGCTAACGATTTTTTCTTAAGATGAACGATTTTGCGTCTTCAAGCTCAAAGAAGGCGCGAGACTGCCCTAAGAAAATAAAAATAATAATTAAACGTATTGAGTTTTTCAATTACAATGTAAAATGTTATAAATTTGTAAATGGTCGTAGGATAATTAATTATCATTACATAATTCAATAAATTTATGGTGTATCTTAAATATAGCTGTCTCTACCTACTCTAGGTAGAGCCTCCACATTTTTATCCACCATATATTATAGCAGAGTTTGATAAAAACTATGTTCCCCATAAACTGCCTAATTTTAGAGAGAACGTTTAACGGAACAAACCGTCTAGATTCGTCTACTAAAATTTGTGTTGTACGATATTATAATAAGATACTAAGACTCTAAATATATTGCCATTCTTCCACGTTCCCAGTAGAACACATTGCCTAAAACAGACTAAATTTTGGACTCTGGCAAGGCAGGACAGCCGCGACTAGCGACGCCATCGGACTAATAGACAAAGTACTCACCAGCAAACCAGCATCTTATCAATGCCGTTGCACATCCACGTCCATGTCCATAGAAGAATAGGCTCCATAGAACATCAATGTCCAGTGGCACCTAGTCTGGCAACACAACAGGCAGCTACTAGAGACTCCATCCAAGCCTCCACTGGATCTTATAACAGAGTACTCACCAACTAACCAGGTCCTCCTCAATGCTGCCCGTCCTCCACGTCCACATGTAGGTCCAGGGTGGAGCACACGCCGTGCATGGCGAGGAAGCCGTGCAGGTCGCGTGGCACCTGCTCGGGCGCGTACCGCACGCCGTGCTGCGACAGCGCGCCTGCCGCCAGGCAGCACAGGCGCGGGCTCAGCGCGGACCGCACCAGGGACTCCGCTGGACCTGATCGATATATGTTGTAATGAAAAAACAAGTGAACGTAGCGGGACTGAGTTACTGAGTGATGCTAACCGTGAGGACTAAAGTGAGCTTTGCATTTGTGAGTTGTCATATAAACATTTTATTTTTTGTTCGATTAATTAAAAGAAAAAGATAAAGTTGGCAATATCACTGTACAGGAATGGGAAAATGTGGGCAAACAGTAAACGACTTTATCGAAAAACAAGCTGCGAATAAGAATGCGATGCGATGACTATGATAATAATCTTATTAACTTATTTGTATTAACAGTGATGCTTATGCAAACTTCCTATTTTAAATGTCAATCTCAAAACTACAGTAAAAAGTACAAATATAGTACAACATACCGCCAATAGCAGCCACTAGCGGGGTAATCCCCGCCGCGTCGACCGCGTCCACGTGCGCGCCGCGAGCCAACAACTCGCATACGCACCCGCACACGGACTCGCGAAGTTGTGCGCGCTCGTCTGAATAGATAATATTTTATTATTTACTTTTTTTGGTTATTGGTGTTTAGCGTGATTTTAAAAAATGCGGCGCTATGTTAAAATTGTTGTACGTTTCCTAAATAAAACGATTATAATTTTTTAAAACATTTATACGTGAATTACACTTCTTACTTTTCATAGAGCTGATAATAGATATGAACGATATTAATATTTAAAAAAAAAAACAAATTAAATAAGTTTCCCGCTATATCCCGCATGCACAGAACAAATAACAGAGTAGACAGAGGGGACCTAGTGTTAAGACACTCCATTTTCCACTTTCTGTCGAATTTTTCGAGGTTTCGTGTTGAGTGGTGGAACTTAACGCCGTCCTTTAGCCTTCATTCCAGAGAGATGTGAAAATATTAGTATGTAATAATTCATTTCCTCGAGTGGGGATCAAACCCACGACTAACGCGTTACAGTCACACCCTTGTGCCCATGCGCCACGACGGCCTCCATTATAAAATATTAAATATCTAATTTATTTATATAATAAAACAAAGTCAATTTACCAACCTGGTATGAGTTGATAAGATATTAAAGCTACATGTAGGGGAGTGCGTCTCGTGTAGTCCGACGCGTCGACCTGAGCGCCACACTCTAGCAACAAACGTGTCGTTCTTGTACAAGGAAACCTGGATTTTAAACGGTTTATACTTTTACAAGTGTTGTGAAAATGTTTTGTTTTAAAACTTTATTACCATAAAATTGTAACCATGACATAGTATAAGATGTAATATTTTTATAACTATAGGCACTTCATGAAAATGGCACATTATTCCATGCTTGACCGTGTATATAGACACAGTGTTTGATAATTTACTTAATAAATTGTAAAGAGTTATAATTTTCTTATAAAAATATCATTTTAACTATAATTTCAAAATTTTCCGATCAGTGAAAAATAAACGACAAATTAGATAAACATTAAATGAATCTTAACGTCCAGTTCCTCCCTTTCCCCACCATTTTCATTTATTTTCTACCTGAATAACCAAATTATATGTAAAAAAAACCCACAGTACTCACTGACAAACATCACTAGTATGAAAATCGTCGACCGGTGTCCTTCTGTCCACAGCCAAATGCAATAACGTCTGTCCGGAACGAAGCCTGGCGTTGCGCAATCGGAAAATTGCTCTGCGTACTGCACTTGTTGTATCCTGTCCAAAACATTTCTTTTAATATACCGTTTTTTTCAGCTTCCTGCTGTATCACGCATATAGCAGGGTAGGTAGGGTTGGTAGGGAACTTAGTGTTAAAATACCTCCACTTTCCGTCAAACTTTTGAGACATGGCATGTTGAGTGGCAGAACTCAGAGCTGCACATAATTTTTTCGTACCTGTGCAAGGAAATGGAAAGAAAGGAAAACAAACTATTCCCCCAAAAAGAAATCAAATCACAAACATCATGCTGCTGTTTTCTCCTTCAATTGCTAAAATAAAAACATAATTAACTTCAACTCACTTCATCATTTCCAGAATTTTCCAGAAGTCTCGCAGCAACCGCTACCAAGTATAGCGCTGTCCGGACATTACTTTCATATTCTTCCTGTAATATGTACCACTAATATAATCAATCGACAAATATTATTTTTAAATTATTATTATTAATTTTATGATATATTTCAACTACTAACGATATTTGTTTATTTAAAAAGAAATGTATAATCGAACCCAAACTCACAGTCAAAACGTCCGGGTCGTGGTTTATCTGCGGTTTGTCTATCCTCTCCATGTCCCGCATGAGTTCCTCCGCACACGCCTCTAATACATAACAAACCTGAGGACAGACAATATTACATTAATATAACAATATAAATTATATTAATATAACAATTTCACACATAAAAGAGGCCGTCGTGGCTCAGTGCCATAGCGCCTTACTGTAAACGATCATGGGTTCGATTCCCACTCAGGGGAAGTATTTTCATTTCCTTGGCTTTGGTGTGGAGCCATAAAAACACAATTTACTTCTCGCAATGGGAATCAAACGCACTACCATCACGTTTACAATCAGAAAGAATTATAAATAAATATTTTGTTGTTTACCTGTGACAATGGTAATTCGATTCCAATGTGTATCATCTGTGAGAAGACTTGAGCAAACCTTAGCAGGTCCTTTACTACTGACACCTGAAAACAATACAAAAACTTTAGTGTTTCTAAAAAACCTTCTATATAAATCTATAAAAAACGGACAAGCGCGAGTCGGGCTCGCCCACCAATTCCAAAAAGGATCCGTACAAAAATTGGAGGTCTCGAGCTTTTTCTGAAATTCATCCTTAGCTTAGCCAGAGACCCTTCATCTGATACCTCAATTGAATTATCGGCTTTAATACCAAATTTTGCACTACCCACACTCACCTGGTTGTGGTGTCGGAGTGCGAGCGCGTGCCTCCAGAGCGCGAGGCAGCGGTCGAAGCGCGCCTCGTCCGCGAACACTGCGCCGCGGAAAACGACGGGGTGCGGCAGGTCGGGGCAGGTGCGTCCCAAGATGCGCTCGCGCACCGTCAGCCCCTCCATGTGGAGGGCGTGCGCGTCGCTGTGGAGCCTCTCCACCTCCTGTCGGAGTACCAGTATGTAAACGTAGAGGAACTCACATCGGCACCTCTTAAAAACCGTCCAAGTAGAAAATCTCATACGTGCGCTTACAACTTATTTACGTTGTAAGCATCTCTCTCCCGCTATTCAAAGATTAAGTAAATAACTACTACAGAGACGATGTATTTTAACAAGCATAATATTAAAAAAATTGACGTATATTTAACTTCGATGTAGTGTGGACTAACTTTAGAAATGTTAAAAATAATTGACTTCAGCTTTTTTAAGCTTTATGCTTCATCCCATTAGTACGAAAATTATCCAATAAGTATAATAACCTCACAGAAAATTATCCAAGCCACAATCGCAAAAAAACTATAAGCCGCATTCTCTAAGGAGCAAACCCGGCAAACCTTCTCCGAAGAAGGCGAAGACTATCACCGTTTTTGAATGTGAATTCTTAATGTGTGATCTACAATAACTAACCGAAGAAGGTAAAACGGTCACAGGGATCTATTACTCGTATATTGGACCGAAACGACGCTGAATTACAAAGAAACAGTTCATTTGGTGACCAAAAAAGTGCTTCTTCACCGTAATAAAGCATCGGCAATGAATTTACATATACATTGCTAAGATATTCTCTAGATTTCAAAATTATAAAAATATCAAATTAAAAGACCTGCCAAAATGTAATACGCCATTGTATGTGATGTATGTAAATTATAAAGTTACTTATTTATTACTGATTAACCGTCTACTTCGATCTTTTAAAGATACATTATATTTGTATATACGTACGTAAGTGTCTACATACCTCTAATGTTGTGCTTTCTCTCCAATTATCGTATGCAGGGATCGGTTCCGCAGGTTTCTTTAACAACAGACCGTATCTTGTGTCGTAGCGCATCGCCATCGCCCTATGTAGGTAGTTGAATGCCATCTGTATTTCAATAAAAAATATGGTAATAAGAATTATTATGAGAGCCGTCGTAAGCGTGACGGTTGTGGATTCGATTCCCACTCGGGGAAATGCATTAGTTTCCGCACTTGTCACGCCACGCGCAATATCGATATCGGACAATTCGAAAATCGGGCGGAAAGCGGGGAAAGGAGTGTATTAATACTAAGTGCAATTAGGATATAGTGTGAAGCTATTTGCGTTTTTGTACTTTAGAAGTTCTATGTACAAATACCGATTTTAATGCCTTTTTTTAAAAAAATCTCTTTTCGACTTTCTAGACTTCTAAAACGGATAGAAATGAAACTTGCAACCCTCCCCTTTAAGCAGTAAATAAAACAAAATAACAATAAACACTTACTCTCAAACAGTAATATTCCTTATCGTTAGCAAACGAAGCGCCCAACAGCTCGTACGCCTCTACGGCCTGCGCGCGAGTCACTTCAGGTCGCGCGGCTAATATTTCTACTACGGAGGCACGGGCCCGTTCAGCCGCACATTGGAGTGG
>FAPJ01001145.1:287-17340 GCA_001485985.1 Heliconius ethilla aerotome | reverse complement strand
AGACACTCCGTTCCTTATTTTCCAACGAATTGTGAAGGCATTGCGTCTCAACAGGCAACGGAAACACAAGAGCGAAGAAAAATGGATTTTTGATATTGTCTTCTATGTTATAAATAAATACATATTATATTAAAACAATGAATTCACTAAAAACCTTATCATCCACATAAAGCGATTTTCCGTCATTCAAGCTCCTCTTAATTATATAATAATAGCTAATGTGTGTATATACCGATAATGTAACAAATAATTAAGTAAGATAATGCCATCTTATAACTTTTGACTTGTGGCGATTATTGAAGCAAATATAAATATTTTATCTAAAACAAATATTAATATAAAATAAAAATATTAGCATTAGAATACAAATAAGGACACTTATTTCTTTTATGTTTTCTGAAGCCACTCTTAAGTACACAATGGTCATAGGTTCAAATTTATAATGCAAATGTTTTTTATATATTTTCGTTATGTCAGTCATATTAGAGCTCATCAACAAAGCTCTTGTTAGCCAGATGTGAGTTGCTGTGGCCGAAAACGGTCAGGAACTATTATAGTATAGTATAGGCGAAAATTGTACTCTAGACGATCTGAACCTGACCTGGTTTGGATTGAACATTTTGCAATAGTTCGCAACCTATGGAAGACCATTCATACTACACATATAAAAAAAATTGTATAATCTCATGTAGAATTCTATTTTAATATCTTTGTTATTTAAAGTTGTAATTTACTTAATTTTAATTATTTGCCCTTGATGGAAAAACATACATGCAAACAATATAAAGAATCACACTGTAAATTACTGTTTACAACAAGTAAAAACACATAAAATGGAGCAGTGTTCAGAGGCATTGACCTCAAATAACATATTATTTTTCATCACTATAAATATGACAAGATATTTGTTTACTTTTTGGAAGACTGTTAATGAACAGATATAATTAAAAACATTGAATTTGATAGTTTGTGTGGCCGTGTTGTAATGTTTCTTCTGTTGATGATCCTAAATAAATAAATAAAATAAATATAATGTTAAAGGCAGAACAAAGCAGAATGAAATGTGTATTTTTACTCTTAGTAAAAAGTAAATTATCTACAGTGGTTTGCAACAATGTTTATAAGCAGTAATAAATGAGAAACATTATGGAGATTTTAACCTACATACTTGAGTGTAACTCAAAGATTATGTTTTACTTTTTCGGCTTTCCATAATATGTCCTTCAACAGTGGATATATGTAATTCTATTACAAACAAAGTTGAATGGAAAGGAATTTATTTCAAAATAACTATTACAAATGCACAATTAGTATAATTGGAGAGAAATAGTTATTTGTGAAGATGTTTTTTTAATTACATATATAGGTAGTCAGTAAAAAAAATAGGTTTAGTAGCTCTTCATTCATTTTTTAGTAAATTTTATATTTGTGTGTTCACAGATAAACATTCAATAGAACAATGATAATTTTTTTGTTTTCAAAAAATTAAAAATATTTACTTGCATTGTACAAGCTAGAATAACATTGATCTTGGAAATATCTATACATCTTATCCATTATTAAAGATAACTTTTATCATTTTACATAACATATAAAACTTTTATCATTTTACATAATATGTAAAACCCAATTTGTATGAATTTACATACTTTGCAATCATATAAGTTTATCATTTAAGTTGTTTTAGTATAATTAACTAGTATAACATATTATTTAACCATTTTTAAAATTTTAATACATTATGTCTTTGATACTATTAGACAATTATGTATAACATATTTACTGTTTTCAAATGCTTACATAAGAATTTATAAATATAACTTACCTTCTATAACATATTCATCAAACTTAACTGTTCCCTCTGTCTCCAGTCTTACTGGTGGACGGAATTTTTCCAATAAAATCCTCACTGCACCCTCACGACCATGTCGCGACGCAGCTATCAAAGGTGTACATTTAACTCCATCACAGCAAACATCCTACAAATTAAATATAAAAAAGATGTAACAAATTTTATTTTATTTTTTATACTTTTATAAAATATCAAATTAAAAATTTTATTTATATATATCACTCAACTTTGTTATTTTAAGTACTACATATCACATATTTTGTAGATATAACATTTAAATATTTATTATAATTAATAGTAAAATAATAATTACAATTTTCCTTTAAATTAACAGCCATTGGCAGCAATAATTATCTAAATTTATACTTTAGTACGTCGACAACAAATGTATTTAGCTTTTGCGAAAACGTATCGTGGCTTTACGATACACATAAATATCGGAACAAAAATAAAAAAGGAGACGACGCAAAACTATTAAACAACGCATGTTCATAAAAATCGAAGTTAGATATCATCTGATTTATATATAAAAATAGATGCTAAGCACGTTACTTCCAATATTATTTTTGACTGAATGACATTAGCAAAATATTAAAAATAGTGTCAAACCTTATAAAGTGATTTATAAAATTACTTACGCTGTTTAGAAGGTCGTCTATATCGTCCGTATTTTTCTCGTAAAGTAAAGCGTAAAGAGTCAGAGACATTCCATCTCTGGCAGCGAAGAACACCCTTTCCCTCAGGGTGCTGGATATATCGTCCAGCATCAGTTTGTCCTCCATCATAACATTCACTTTAAAAATGTTAAATACAAAAATGTATTTTACGCGTCACACTTATAAAGTTATAAATGATTTATTTCTGTTTATTGTACAATATACACGGAAGTTCAAATACGATCTTAAATAATTGCAGTACACAGAGGAACAGAAATTACACTACGCACAGCAGCTGAGGCACAGAAAACAAATGTTTACGGTATGATCTTATTGACATTTGACAGCTTACGTTCCGAAACAATGGTAGAAGTGTAATATATAAATAACATTACTATAAATATTTTTCCTATTAATACATACATAATATGACGATGTAAATTTATATTATCAATAATAATGTTATCAGAAAAAAATTCATTTCAGGTCTTTCATTTAAAAACATTATTGATTTATTGTTATATAGATAAATCACGTTCCATAAGAGAAAAAATATTAAATTAAAAAGAATAAAAATATATATTTTGAATATTAAAATAATTTAAAGGGTAATACAATGTTATTTTAATATAGTACAAATTATATCGTATCTAATAGTTTTCTACCTACGCCTTAAAAAAGTTGTACGGTTTGTTTCAAAAAATAATACATTTTATAGTTAATTTATTTTTATAGTAATATTGTATCAAAAATATTTTAATTTTGGTAACTCTAAATGCAACTAAATGTAATAAACGCAATGCCACGTTTTGGCCAAGTGGAATCTATTAACCAATGAGAATTTACTTCATCTTTCAGTTTGACGTTTTTTGCTTTGTTTTTGACGTGTAACCTGTCGCTTTCTCTCTATTTACCAAAAATATTTGATTAATATTATTAAACTTTAATTATGTCGAGCGGTCAATGGGAAGTTGTCGGAAAGAGCAAGAAGTCCCAAAATGGTAAAATTAAAAATGCTAAAGATGAGGATAAAAAGCCCACCAAAAATGGTCCGAAACTTGAAGATGTTGGTACGTATAGCATAAGTACTTATTCCCGGCTTATTTACAGATTAATGTTTTTTATTCTTGCATCCTAAATAAAGTATATTTTTTATATTTTGTAATGATATTTTCAGTGCCAGCATCACAAATAAAGTCATATTACGCAGGTATGGAAATAGATGACACTAAGAAGCCGCAAAATAATAAAAAGAAGGATGGAGACAAAAAAAAGAAGCAAGATAAAAAATCTGAACCTCCAAAACCTAAACCACCTAAAACTATAGATGAGGCCCTTGAAGCTGTGAGTATTTGTCTGAATACCTTGCCATTAAACTGAGTATAGTTAATTCTTTATTTCTATAGTCATATTGTTCTTTTTAAAACCTTGTAAAAATAAATTAGTTTTAAACCTTGTAAAAATATATTTTTTTAAACTTTAAATACATATTTTTTAGCTATGTGCTTTTGTATATTGTTTGGATGCATAAAAATAGTAAGAAAATATGATCTTAAAAAACTTTTAGACACAATAAATATGAAATAAAATGTTTTCAGATTGACATCACAGAATTGGCCAACATCATAACAACAAATAAACTACGCTTTTCCAACGCCCCACTTGTTTGGTTGAAAGAAGTAGCTAATTTCCTTAATTCTAAAATACAAATAGATGTAGAAGATTCTACTTTTGCTAATTACCCTGAAAACTACCCTTTGAGTGTTGCACCTTCGAATTTAAAAAAAGCTTTACAAAGTGTCCTCCATGATGCAGGGAAGGCAAATACACAATTGTTTTTTGATGTTACCTTAACTGCCTTAGCTAATGATATGATTAGAGGTTTGTACATGTTTTCATTAATAATTGTTAAGTTAAGTTCTAAATGCCCTCCGTTGTGGTGCAGTGGAACAACATCAAAATATAAATGTTAAGTCTTTTATCATTTATATTTCATTCTCTCCTCTGCTGAACAATGGGCAGTGTTGAGTTAAATCAAACAAGCAGAAAGAAGTGGATGAAGTGTTCTAGTACTAGGTTCTCTCTGTCTAAGGTAATAAAAAAAAATTATATATCACACTTTTGATAGTATCATTTTATAACAAATCTTACTAAAACTGAAAGTATTCTTTCTGCACATTTTTTTATTTGTAACACTTACCTGAAACCAGGCAAGTGTATCATATTATCTGATTAAATTATTATTACACAGATGTTATGTCATTTACTGTAACACTTACTTTACAGTTGGCTAACATATTGTTATGAAACTTTTTATCACTTTTACTTATGTATATGAAATTATATGTACATACAATATTTTTTTTTTACTTTTATACTTCATCTCATATAGTAAAGTAGACAAGATTCTGGTATCAACACACTGCTCTTCATTTTCAACACAATTTTGAGACCTTGTGTATGGAGTGGTGAAACTTAACACTAACTTTTTTATAATATGAATAATCACAAAAACACATATGAGAACAATAAGAGATATGGATAATAAAAGTCCATGGAGCATAGAAACATAACAAAAAATTCACCCTGTGTCTTGTTAGGGCTAAGAAATAACAATAGACACAGAGCAAGAGTCAAACCCACAACTATTGCCTTTGTATTTCGTCCTCCTTTGTGATGTCCTCTATATTATAAATATTACTACATTATGCAACTCTATACATAAATATTTTTTGCAGGTCAATCAGTAAATGGCTATAGATTATTATTACAAATGCTAGCTCATGAATACCCTGAGTTCTGTATAGCATCTATACCTAAGAGTGTTAGTCTTAGAAATTCATATCAAAATAGACCTCCAATCGGCCTTTCCTTGTTATGGACCTTAGGACAAGGTGGTTTTAAAGACTTTGCAGTTGGTTTAAAAGGTAAGAAAAAATATATGAAATAGAATACTATATATGAAGAAACATATTTTTATTAGTAATACATTTTAGTTACATTTCTTATATAGTTTTGAATAAGTAGTTCTTAACAAACATGCCATGACAAATTAACAAATATAAATTAAAACACACAAGAAACAGATTTATTTATTACAACATTGTACTTATATATTTAATTAATGCCGAATAATCAAGTAGAAGTTGGTACTCTATGAGGTACAACTAATTTCAGCAATAAGCTGGAAGGAATGATAAAAAATGTGATTAAACAACTTGTATATATGAAACGGGACAGACAATACAACTCTTATGCCAAACGCATATCACTATCTCAGACCGAGAACTATTAATATTCTTCCATTGAGCTTATAAAAGAAAATAAAAAAAATGTTAAAAAATAACATTTTGATTTTAATTATATATTTTTTTTATAAGAACATTTTTCTATCTGTTAGCCACAGTAAGAAATATTTGAGAAGCTTAAACTCGA
Source organism: Heliconius ethilla aerotome (assembly GCA_001485985.1). NCBI lineage: Eukaryota > Metazoa > Arthropoda > Insecta > Lepidoptera > Nymphalidae > Heliconius > Heliconius ethilla. The sequence continues at coordinate 11,397 of FAPJ01001145.1, read as the reverse complement.
AACATTTTGTCACATATATCTTAATTTATAAATATGTTTTCTTATCAGTTATCTTGATACGTCTTAAGATAACCTGATTTCATACTCTTATAGTCATTTTACATTTCATTTCATTTTCATCTTAAAATTGTAGTACTCAACTACAATTTTAAGTAACTAAAGAAGTGAGTGTACTTTATGTCACAATTATAAGAAAATACCTTATGTTTCTTAAGCTGTCGTGTGGGAATGCAATCGTGCCACTGTAAAAGCGAGGACTGTAGCTTCGATGCCTAAACGAGGAAATGAAATATTTAACCTTTTCATAGCAGGATAGACAGAAGGAAACTGGGGACCTAGTGTCACACCACCGTCCCCATTAAGACACTACCGTTTCCCACTTTTCGCCGAATTCTGAAGACATTGCGTTTTGAGTGTCGGGATACAACGTTGCACTTCGCCTATATTCGAGCGATAAAGTTAAAATATTTAATTTCCTCGAATGGGATCAGTCATCGGAAGACAATAAACAGATGAGGGCCTTATTATTCGGTGAAATATTAATATCAATTTTATTTACAGCTTGGCAAGAACTCTTCCTACCAATAATTGAATTGAAGAACTATACAAAGTACATTATATCATATCTATCTGATTTACTGGACAGAAACGTTAATATGGAGGCAAAACTAACGTTGGACCAATTGGTCGCCATGTTTGATTTGGTGAACGGCAAACGGAATGCGCTGTCTAAAGATCTGTCAAGTGACCTTATAAATCAATTAAGTAAATATAAGGTGGGATTTCTTTTTTTTTTCTTTGGTTTTTTTATGGCTTTCGCTTCATGGTGTATTCAGGGTGTACGCAGAGGTAGGCCATTTGTGGTGCAGGGACACAAGCGTGTGACTGTAAATGCGATAAGTTGTGGGTTCGATTCCCACACGAGAAATTGAATTATAATATATTTTCATTTCCTCGCTCTCTCAACGAGGCAACACGCAATCTTTAGAACTCGGCAGAAAGTGGGAAATGGAAGTGTCCTAATAAAAACGGAGTGTTTGGAATACTCGTTTCCAATTTCCCTTTTTCCTTTCTTTTCCCCTTAAAATTTAAACATGAACAATACTAACAAAAAAAATAATTCCAGGATATATATTTCAAGAATAGCGGCAATAAACTACAAGTGACCTTCAATCAATTAATGAAGAAACTGCCAAATCAATACTTAAGCGGGCCTAGTTTAGATCCCTATAATAAGATATTGGTGGAAAGTCTTATAGAATGTTTGATAAGAGACGACTCCTGTAATGCGACGTGGCAACAGCTGTTCAATAGATGTCCTAAACAATCTGCCACTCTGATAGAGCATATAGGTATATTTTAATAATTAATTTTTTATATTGATAATTAATCAAGTCTGTTGTGGCAAAATGGCATACATCTGGTTGGGTTGGGTGGGTTTGATTAATGCAATGTCTCAAAAATTGACATGATTGACTGTGTAAAGACATTATGTTTTATGATATAATCGAATTAGGTATTAAAATAGCATTAAGGTAAATATGTAGAAAAAGGCCAATCCAAATATTCTCTTAACAATTAGAAACGTAGCCTTAATTATGTCTAGTTTAAGTTTAAGTAGCAAATAAAAACAAAATACAATTAAAACTGATCATTTTGGAATAGTAAAAAACGGTAGGACCACGTATCTGCAGTGTTTTGTTATAAAACACTGCAGATGCCTACTTACTGTACTGTCTTCATCCCGCAATTATAAGGCTAGCAATGTAAAACTAAACAAAATAATTGTTGCCCAGATACAAACTGGGCCGAAGTTAGTCCGAAATTAAAGAAGAAATCTTTGAAAACAACGATTTTACAATACGTAGAAGTTTGTGGGGAAACATTGAAGGGCAAGAAGAAAGACGAAGCAGTTGTCAAAACAAAGAAAATATGCCAGGTTAGTCGTTTAATTCTAAATTTTCTTTAAATTTTTTAAAGTATTACATTATGAACCTTCTTACCTCTTATAGTATGTGAATAATATCTTAAAATATTATGAAAAAACGTACTTCTAGTAGGAATGTATACATACAATTTTTGTTTTTCTTTCTTTTCTTATATCTAATCTATTGAGCAGAAACAGTACTAAGCAGCCGTTTTTTTGTTTTAGTTGAACTAAAGTAGTGTCTTCATAAATGTTATACTTATGTATGAATAATATTTCGATTCCCATAATATCCAAACTAAATAACAATGAACATTAATTTCGACAAATAATAATTAAAGATGTAATTTTTATAAATTTAAACAGCTGTAATTATTTGAAAAAATAAAAACATCTTTATTTGTTCTTTATAATAATAGATTTTGTATAAACTTCTTCAATACTTTTAATTTTAAAATATAAGTTAACAATAGACTACACCACAATAAAATATCAAAAACGATAATTATTAAAATCGATTATCCCTATTTTATATTTTTTTATATGGCCACACTACTGTTTAGTTAGCTTTCAATGCCAAATGAAATCGAAAAGGACATTTTTGTCGAACGCATTAAACGAAATTGATTTTGTGATTAAATTTGAAATACGCCGCATATAGCTGTTATAAATAGAAATATTTATTAAAAAGTTGTATTTTTAAAGTTTATTGGTGAGTCGAAGTGTTATTTACCTTTCATAATAACAAATAGTATCGGAATATTGAAATTTTCCGTAATGGGCGTACCGCGCAGTTATAATCTGAAGAGTTTCGTCGTCGGTAAAACTAGAATTGCGGGTTATTCGACGCGCCCAATGTCCGCACTCGAAAATAAGTAACAGTAAACTCCGATGTGTTACATCCGTTAGTAACTTTGTGGGAGTCTCATTAAATATTTTAAGATACGTAGTGATGTGTAAATTTATTTTCGAAACTATTTAGTCTATTTTATCTTATACTTTGTACTTTATATACATTGTTTTAACGTTGTGATAAAGTGTTTTATTTGCGTTACGATTTATAGTTGAAAAATATTAAGTACGTATATTTAAATTCTACTTTGCAATAAAATTGTGTGACGTGTATGAATAAACTTAAACGTTTTTTAATATCTCAAGAATGTTTATAAATATATAATAAGATTAATTTGAACTTGTTTACAAATCATTTAAACTTCTAACTTTTATAATTATTCATTGAGATGTAATACACGGAAAATTTTAAAACTAATTAATAAACGCATAACAATAGATTACCACCATATATATTTCCTTATACATTTGTGTATAGTGTTGTTGTATGTCAGTGTGAATGTAATTTATCTTCCAGGATATTCTAGACAGGATGACGAGCACTAGAAAGTTCCCTTGGCTGTGGGCCAGCTTCTTCTTGTTTGTTGGTATTGTGGGTTTAGTTTCTTATGATGTTTCACTAGCCAACGGCAACTTTGCAAGTAAGTACAAGCTTATACTATTAGTATTTTATTTGTACATTACATTACATTAGAGTGTACAGATATATATAAAATTAAAAAAAATATCAAAAAAGCCATCTCTTCCATACATATTCATACGTTAGTTTTTTTATATGGAAAAGATTTTTTTACATAAATTAAATAATTATATGATGCAAAAATCAAAACTTGTCTTTAATGTATGTAAATTACAAGTTACTATGATAGAATGATAACCCTTATAAGAACAGGTTTTATTTTTATTAAAAAAAATCAACCATGAATTATTTTATAAAATGTGGTCAAAATTGTCTCTACAAGTGGGAAATAATAAATCTTAAGAAATCTTCACAGTTGCACGCTTGTGTCCCTATTTCACAACATCCTCTATGGTCATTCTATAATTACTTATAACTTTATTATTTGTATAATAACTATTATAAAATTGCATTCAATGATAAGCGTAATGATATGCTGCACATGAGATTCCATTTTAGTATATTAACCTATTGACCTTTGTGATACTTTCTATTTAACTGTTGTTGATATACTGTTTTTATATTTTAGTTGAAAAATATTTATATAAGATTGTGACGCAGTGGTGGGGTAATTGTCTGTAAACATGATAAATTTATGAAAAAATGAAAGGTCTCGATAAGAATTTTTAAATATTTAGTTATATGTAAGATACTTTTAAAATGAAAATAGCTATCTAATATATAATTTCTTAATTTTGTTTTAACAGAAAGTTCAACTGGCAAACTATTCAAAGATCTTGGCATACTAGAGCAAAGCCAACAAGCATGGAGGAAGGCATTATCAAGTTCAGCCCGAGGCTATTTATGGCTGGAGACAAATGCACCCATATATTACACTAACACAGTCGAAACATTGAAGCCCTACGGCCAGCTATCATTAGATATTGCTACTATTTCAGTCAAGAAAATATGTGCATTATATGGAAACATGAAGGAGTATGTTGTAGAAAAAACACCTGTAGTAGTAGAAACTATAGAGCAGTATGCCCCTGGTGTATTGGATACGGTGCAAAGTTATGCTGCGAGTGGTTACAGTTTCGTCAAGAAATATTCTAATGAATATTATCAGATAACTGTTAATTATCTGTCAACAAAAGTTTTTGTGTAAGTTTTGTTTTTTTTTATTTGATTTATTAAACTAGTAGTTAGTAGTACTAATTACTTCTGTTATGAATGTCTGTCTGTCTCTCTGTCATTTTAGTATATAAAATTTTACCTCATTTATATTTAAGTTTTAAATATTTGTATATGGATTTATATAAAATTTTGACACAGGTGTTTTAATAAAAAAAATGATTCAATAATGAATATTTCAAATATTTTAAGACAATCAGACATGTGACACATGTGTAGTGTTAATATTTACTCTTAACAGTTACCACCACTACTTTATATCAATTTATTGCAATTCATTTACATTTTTACGAAGCCAGACATGGCACAGGGACACAAAGTGACCGCCACTGGTTTGGGTTCAATCTACACTTAAGAAGTCGAGGCAAAGCGCGGCGTTGAGTTCCGCCACTACTTAACACGCAATGCATCCAGAATTCCGTGAAAAGTGAGGAACGGAGTTTCTTAACACTAGTTTCCCTCTATCTTAGTGTATGTGGGATGCAGTGAAGCTGATTTTGTGTTTCGTATACAATTTTAATATTTTTTTACAGAGGAGAATGGGCACCAGAGATCCTACAGAACAAAACACAAGTAGCGTTAAACGCAACTAAGTTCCACATGAGCACCTACTTCCACTGGTTCAGGGAGCAAGTGCATGTATACTCTAAGTTACCCTGAGATGTGATGTGATAGACACTATAAATGTGTTCATTTTATTTATATATTGAACATTCTGTTTCATTTAAAAAGGCTTATTACATTTTATTTTTCTTCAAAAATATTAAGAAAAATGGGTTTGTGGAACTGTGCTTTAGTAATGGTTTGAGGAAATTTTGTTTGTATAATTCTTATGGAATGCAATAATGTTTTGATTAATGGAGTCTTTAATATAAATGTAATAGGCCTTGATATTTACTATCAATTTGAAGTTATAAATGGCTAACCCTCTGGTTTTGTTGAATTTCATAAAAAAGTATTTGGAAAGATTTTTTGGTACATTACAGTGTAAGAAAATAGAATTCTATCCAAAATTTTAAGATTTTTTTCTGTATATTTTGTTTTTAAAATTATATTTTAACGTTTTTAAAAGTGTATCTTAAATTAATTAAACCAAGTATTTGTCGTTAATGTCTGTTTCATGGTTTTATCTTGAATATTAATTTAATGTGATGTGATATGATAGCGCAAACAATTTCATATATTTTTTTTGAATAGTTATAGTGTTGTGTCACTTGTATTCATTTGAGTTTTTTCTGATAACATAGACTTAAAATCATACTTTTCTAATAATTTAAATAAATTATATCACTTCACTAAAAATAAACATCACACACACCTTTTCTTGATTTTCTTTACATAATTTTTTTTATTATTAATAAATCGCTATTTCTTTATTTCATTATCACTTGTAAATAGATGTCTATTGAAATTATATGGTAACATTTTTTTAATATATGTCCAACATAATTTTATATAATTTTTCGACATTTTCACGTTAGAAAACCCCATTTATAATACAATACTAACTATATTTGTACTGTTATACATAATGCATGATTTTTTTATATAATTTATTTTGTTTTTTTTAATTAAGTTTACCATTTTTTACTGAATTTATGAAATACTGAACGGAAATTAGTATTGTATAAAACATGCAACGAATAAGATCATTTATCATATCATTGAAAATTAAATTATTAACATGACAACTATGTTAAATTTTTTTAAATATCAGTATTTCTAAAATACATTCCCGTTGCATTTAAAAAAAAAGTTTGCCTGTGAATGGGTTTGATTGACCATTATTGTTTTTTTTTAAATGTTAATTTAATACTATTCTATATATATTTAAAATAATAAAAGTTAATATAATACTATTAGAGAAAATAAAGCAATAGAATGAAATACAAAATGTGGATATTTTCATATTTTAAATTAAAGATTTTAAAAATTGTAAATGTTTTGAATAATCACTTTCTTCACAAATTTGAATGAAATATAATGTTTCTTAATTAAGTTGTAGTATTTATTTGTGTTGAGAGGTCGCATATTGTAATGTTAACAGAATCAAAATAATAGAGGAATGAATTTCTATTGTGTTTTATTTATTTTACTCTTCTCGTTTTTTATACTTATTTTTATATTAACATTTCATATTTCTATTTTAAACAAAATGCATAAATAAAAAATGATTATATATCTTTTTTTAGCAAAAGTAACATTATATTTTACTTGTTACTAAAGAAAAGTTTATTTGTATTATTATAAACAGCTTCTGCTAACTCATCAATATCTTCCTTTCTTACTGCAGCTAGTATTTCCAAAACTTGTCTGTAAAAAATTTTAAAAATATACATTACACAAATAAAAGATTGAAGTAAAATATAATTCTCATTCACACTTAAGAGATTTAAATTAACATTTTAAAAAAATCTGTTTTACGCTGTATCCTGCACACAGGATTTGAAGAGTGAACCTAGTGTTAAAACAATAACCCCCACTTCCGCCGAAATCTGGGGGCATCGCATAACAGTGGCGTAACTCAACGCCACCAGAGCGAAGTAATGAAAATACAAATTTAAGTAAATATTTAATTACCTTCAGTAAGGATCGAACCCACAAACAGTCACTTTTATACACACTTTTTGCCCCTGTGCCATGACTGGCCTCAAACATTTGATATTACATTAATATAACCGGCTATAAATATTAATTGCTACATAGCTGATAGACACTAATTCTAAAGTGGCCTGCGGCTTTAATGCTGTATTAGTTAAAATAAGATTTCTAACTATTACTATTATTATTTATCAATAAAATAGTTAATTGGACAGTGAAAGCCAAAATGTTTAATTATAAAACATTTGCCCAAATTGAAAATTTAATATTTTCTTTTTCTGGTGACAAGACAAAGCACAGCGTTTAGATCTGCTACTCAATATTCAATGTCTGAAAATTTTGAACTGGCGGAAAATGAAAAACTGTGTCTTAAAACTATATCTACAGAATATAGTGTGAAGTTTAAAAATTCAGAAATAAGTATCAAACCCATTACTCACATAGAAAGTCTCAAGTTTTCCAATAATGTATACCCAGTTATACTTACACAATATTAATAGGCTCATTCCTTCCCTTAACTTGATTATCCGACTCCACAGAATATTTCTCTTTTTTTACAGAAGGGAATTTAGTTACAACATGACTGTAGCCAGGATGAGTGGGTTTTACTTCACACCAAGGACAATCAGTCTCTATCATTAGCTTATCTTGTGGTATTTTTGTTACTACTTCTAAATTTTCTTTTGTTCTTAGTGAACTGAAAATAATAAGATTAATATTAGCATTGCCTAAATATATGTAGTTTCTAAATAAGATTCTTGTGTAACTTCTTGTGTATGGTATAGAAATCTAATTAATAATTATATTATTATGGTATATGTATATTATTATGGTTATATTATTATGGTATACCCCTGGCAAATAAAATGTATATGAGTACATATAACAATGAGCTTTTGGATTATCACTTTATTCAATTCAGTAGATATTGAGAAAATTTATGTTCTATTACTATTATTTCACATTAATTTATAGATTTTATAATTTAAATGACCAAGACATTAATTAAAATTTCCCTCATTTCCGTTCATGGAATTCATTTCTCTAAATAAGGATCAAATTCACAACCAGTCTTTGCTATCAAAATATATAAAACTGCCCCACAATTGTGTAAGTAAATTAAAACATACCATCCATTAATTCCTATGTATAAATCCAAGTCAAGGATTTTTTTTAAAGCTTCTTGGGAGCCATCAAAAGAATGCACCACACCACCCACTATTTCATCTTTATTTCTTTTCAATATATCAATTAAATCATCTGCAGCGGCCCGGCAATGTAGAAATAAGGGCAGATTAAATTCCTTACTTAATTGTAGTTGAAGTTCAAAGTATCTGTAAAATAATATATGTACAAAATTCAAAGTCATTCTAAGTAATCTTCTTTATTAGAAAACAAATTCTTCACTTTTGCTTTAATATTTTTATAGAAAGAGCATTATAATTTTTTTTGATAATGTGGTTAATTGTGGTTTGCTAAAATTAAAATACAAAAAAAAATTAACTCACTTTAGTTGTACATCCTTTTCACAAAAATGCAACCTTTCATAGTCAAGTCCACACTCTCCAATGGCTACTACTTTATCTTTGTTTTCAGATATTAAATTTCTTAAATCTTTTAGATATGATTCAGGATCTGGTATGAAGTCATTGCATCGAGTCGGATGACATCCTACGGTAGAAAATAATCGAGCTGAAAATTATAATACATAGTACATCGAATTTTAAAATTAATTACTTGATCACATTAATAGTAATTAAGGCCATAAAATGTACTGTAAGCATAGCAAAACAACGGGTTTTGGATTTGATTCTTACTTTCTCCTCTCACGACATAATGTTTAGATAATTGGATGATAAATGAGGAACAGAGTATCTTAACAATAGGTTCCTTCTGCCTAATCTTAAATGAACATGTATACTTACAATCTGTATGTGACATTTCTATTGCTTTTTTACTATCTACTAAGCTTCCTCCGGTTATTATCATTTTGTCCATTCCAGCATTCCAACTGCGGCTTAAAACTTTTATTAAATCAGGTTCATGTTTTTTTGCGCCATGGTATACTCCTTGGTACATATCATCAGTCAAATTTGCGCCGATATCTGATAAAAATATAACAATTATATACTATGGAACATAAAGTACTTTAAAATATTTAGAGTAATATTTTACCAATATATTTTCTAAGAGAGGCCATCCTTTTCATAAGTAACAAAACAATACTTATTTATAATAAATTTATACAAAAAGCTTTCTCTGAAATCAACTTTCAAAATTATAAATTATGGATTTATTGTTTAGGTTGGGTTCGGTTCTTTATTTATGGCGCTTCGAGCGTGAATATTGTTTAGGTTATGTTTGACATAAGCGTATGACAGTAGTACAATAACAATAGATAGATATCACTTTTTTATTTTTTTATGCGTGGCAAAGAATATGGTTTTTGCAGTCTACTTAAAGTTCATAATATATTTTATGGATTCCAGCAAAATGCTAAAAATATTGGTTAAAATGCTCATTGTAATATACGAATACGTTACCATTAAATAATTTAAACAATATTCTGTTGTTTAGTAACACATAAAGATTGTGCTACAGTACTAGATAAAACTGCTTAATCGTGTTAAATAAACACGTCCTGTCATTTTATAATATGTTTAATTTTCATACACCGAAGAAAGTATAAATATTAAAAAGTATTAGTAATTCACATTAACGTAAAGGATAAAATGCACCGATAGATGCAATATAAAAATAACAAAAAACAAGTAATAAAACGAAGGTTTAGTCTCTACACTCATTTTTTTCTACACCATAAAAAGCTTAAATGTCAACTTCGGTCACGACACCCATGACCACTTATTGAGTATAATGATATTGCTGCTCGTCCGGTTTAAGACTGTGCGTATAAATAGAAATATAAATTAAAATTAGTTAATACAATAAATTTAGTTTTTTACTGTGTAGTTGAAATATGTCTATTAAATTGAAATAAAAATTATAATATTTTGAGACCGTTAGATATCAAAACGTTATAATATTTAAATCTCCTAGAATGATATTATTAAATAGTATTCATTCTATTCAAACATCGTAATATTTTTGTATTTAAGTAGTATTAAGTATGAATTTTTGAAAATACTTAAATAAAATGTTGCAAATAAAATATCGTAAACAATTATTTTCATCTGTAACATTAAGATTCCCAAGTTTCCCCAAAATTGGAAACTTTAAAAAATATACAGTTAATAAAAATATTATCATAATTTAAGAGATACAATGTGAATATCAACAATATAAGTATAATAAAATGTAAGTATTAAGTGCATTATGCATAAATAAGTTATGTTCATGTATGTTTACTTTATTTATTCGTTATTGAAGATCACTAAGAACATGTAATTAGATATTGTCACGTTATTGTCGATCCAATTAATTTACAATTAATAAGAAATCAAACTTTTGTATCCATCCACAATCTGCGGTAAAATTAAAAAGAAATAAACACAGATTAGAAAAAGTTAATAAAATGAAGTCAGTTGTGAGAACAGTCAAGGTGCAGCGATCGAGGCGACAACATGGGGAAAATTGCTATTATTATTGTGGGTAAGTTTAAACTTGTATATGAGTTAAGAATGACTCACGATGAAACATTTTCCTTATTTTTAATGCTACTAGGCAAAACATTAATAGTCTATCTCATTTACATAATTTTCTTTTATGTTCATTTAATTTTAATTTGTATTTCAACTTACTTATTTACTTATAGTAACTTTATAGAAAAAAGAATGTTTTTTTTTTTTAATTTATTTAGGACGCAATGTCGGACGGTTGTCTTACTCTAATTAAAAAAAACAAAAAATATTTATTATATTATGTTATGTACATGCTTCCATTTTTAACCGACTTCTGTA
>FAPJ01001144.1:6196-19672 GCA_001485985.1 Heliconius ethilla aerotome | reverse complement strand
GAACCCACAACCGTCGCGTGACAGTCACACCCGTGTGCGCCACTACGGCCTCAAATCGCGCTATCATGTAATATTACATAATTTCCATATATGAGTTTCCATAAAGAATATTAACGATGTACAACATTTCATTATAATGGTTTATGTAACATAACATGCAGATAAGAAGACCTTGTGTCCTAAAGGCAGTCAGGCCTTATAAGGTATCAAGTTTAACACGCCACCATCGTGGAGTAATTGGAGTGTCGTACCGCGTGTATTGGTTCGGTTCCCTTTCAGAGAAACTGTTATATAAAAATATTTTATTTTTCCCAAATTAATTATTATACAAAATGCGGTTATAAATATAATCCAAAGCATTTATTTAGTTACGAATGACTTGCTTCTATTTAACACGTTTTTTTCGCCATTTTCAGGTGTCGTGTTCATCGCTATAGACAGCACAGACAACTCTAGAGTTGCTATAAAAGACATTGACCTAACGAAACAAACCAAAAAGGATCTCATACTGAACGAAATAAATGTTTTGAAAGGTTTTAATCACAAAAACCTTGTCAATTTCCTCGACGCGTTCCTTTGCTATGATCACCTCTGGGTTGCAATGGAATTGCTCGATGGAGGTTCCCTAACTGATGTAGTTACAGAAGTAGTGATGAAGGAAGGTCAAATTGCTGCAGTTTGCCGTGAAACTCTACAAGCAATCGCTTTTTTGCACTCCAAAGGCACTATACACAGAGATATCAAGTCTGATAATGTACTTCTCGGTATGGATGGAACAGTAAAAGTAACTGACTTTGGCTTTTGCGCGAATATCGTAGGGGATGAGAAACGGCAAACAATGGTAGGTACGCCATATTGGATGGCGCCTGAAGTCGTAACAAGAAAACAATACGGCAAGAAAGTTGACGTGTGGTCCCTAGGAATTATGGCAATCGAAATGATCGAAGGTGAACCACCTTATATGAAGGAAACTCCTTTAAAGGCGTTATATTTAATCGCGGCTGTAGGTCGACCTAAAGTGCCTAGATGGGAGAAATTGTCTCCAGAATTTCAAGATTTCCTCGACAAATGTTTACAAGTCGATGCTGACCTTAGAGCCACGGCTGAAGAACTATTGGAACACCCCTTCTTGAACTGCGCAATGGAATTGAGAACTTTAACGCCACTCATAAAAGCGGCGCATAAAATTCTACACAAGAACTTTGATTGAACCCGTAATGCTAACTTTTTTTTACTTATGACTTGAAACGAAAATCCAAAATTGTGCCAATAAAAGAGGTCAACGAAAAAACATTAAATGCTTTTTACGCTAGCTTAAATACTTTTCGTAAAAATGTTTCGGTTAAAGTGGCAAATAAATAGGTTGCTTTAGTTAGGTTTATTGCTCCTCCGCAATATAACAGGATAAAAATAAAACAAATTTACGTATACCGAAATTATACAATATTTATAATCGGACAAAAATTTTGCTTTATGTAGACAGACATTGACTTTGATCGATCTACTAGTTACGTTCACCTTGCCGTTAAGCAGGAAGGAAGATGGCGGACGTCTTTAGTCGATCCCGATTCCTGCATTGTGTATCAATTTGTCAGTTATTAATAAAATAAAAGCAATAGCTTAGGTTTATTTTCGACAATTCCAATTTAATCATTAATACAAGGGGTATTTAGGATTAAATTTCTGGGTATTTTGGCAATACGCATACCATATTCGTCCTTATCAACGTTTGTTTGTAGATATTATATTATCTACTTCTGATATAGATATATCATCGCATACATCACGCGTACTTCTCTCACGTATAGGCATGTATGTACGTACAATTCAATGCCATATTGTGTAAGGTTATTAAGCTTTGTCGTATAAGCTTTAAATTTACCATATTAGATTAATAATTTTAACAAAAATATAAGGGTTGGTAATCTGTCCAAATATTTCCAATAAATTACATGTTTGTTACGCTGTCGTATCTTAATAAATATTTTGCGTCGAGATTTAGAGAGCTATGGCTTTCTTAGCGATATTTGTATAAATTCTTTGCTTTTTGTTGGTTATAAAAAAAATGGCTGAAACTGTGAACTGGCTGACTATTTGAATTAATCTTATTCACAAGATAATTGCATTACATCCAAAGCGTAGGTTGAGTCTGTGTTGAATATCGACGAGCACGCAAAAGTAGACTTAGATATCAAGTAATAAGATAAAAAATCTAATTCGCCTCAAAAATAGCAGCACATCAATTCATTTACAGTGATAAGAATTTATTCAGATACGACGGCAGTATATCGCTTTGAATGTATTCTAGAAGGTAAGTGCAGTTTTGTTTTTATTACGACTTTACCAAAAAACTGTACATAGACATTAATTTAAGGTAGTTTATAATACTTACGTGGCATTTTTAATTTGTAAGAAACAAAAATATTTTTATAGTTAACAAAAATACTTGCGAAATTAAATAATATTCTAGAAATGTTTTTGACAGAACAAAATATTTTTGATTTTCCACTCGTTCTCTATCCTTCTACATTCCTATTTTCGACGACTTTTAAAATGACCAAATATTTATTTCCATATTTTTTTACTCTATTGCTTTTAGACTGTAAGATATGATTAAGACTGTAATGACATTATGCTCATATTCTTTGCTATGACTATACAATGTTCGATAGAAACTTTTTATAATCTTTATTCAGCTTTGTACAAATGTTGCAGATTAGAAAATGTGTGTATTTTAGGCCCTAAATCTTAATACCTTTGTATATTTTAAATCCCTTGCAATATATGATTTAAAAAATCGTTACACATTTAAATTGTGCTTTTATATCAAAGAAATCGCGGCCATCATGATTAGTGTATAATAATTAATATAATTTGCTTTTATTTTAATGTATTGTGTATTGTAAAGGATATACTTTTAATATTAGTATTATTTTGTATTATTTTATTTTAAGCGGAAGCCATAATTGGAAAACAAGGCCAAGTTTGTATTACCTATGTGGTAACAATTTGACGGAATTGAATTGGAGGTGGAAATGTGAATCACAAACTAATGATGTATTCTTATTTGATTTCAAAATTGTTATTAATTTCAATATAAAGTAATGAGTAATTCTAGTGACTAGTGTATAATACCAATAGCATTGCATATAGCGATAATAACCACACTGCAACGGCCTATGTGTATTAAATTGTACACACTAAAATAGTAAAACTTTTATACTATACTTCTAATAAAATTAATCTTAAGCAGGATCAGATTTACAAAATAACAAATAATAATTTTTAATAATTCCGATAAAAATCGCAAAGTGAAAAGGTTTTACATTTTGTTTTTGAAGATAAATATTTTTCCATTTTTAATTTCGTAATAATCACAGGGTCATCATGATTGTTTTAAATTTATTATAATGTGCTTTCCAATTTGGAATAATTTGTTAAATTTTTTAGATGGTAGTTTTGTATGTTTTTGATGAATTACATGAAAAAAATATGCATTGTGTAAAATTACTTGTAGAATTAATAATTTACAGACAATAAAAAGAGTCTGATTTCGTGTAATTGCATTAGTATCAGTCATAAAAACCAACTTCTACAGGAGATATTTAAGTGTCCTCCGCCAAGAGTGCCTGCTTGAATTAGTTATAATTCTATTAGGGGCCATCCGTAAATTACGTCACGCGATTATCATGATTTTTGACCCCTCTTCTGACCTTCACGCAGCTGGCCAATTTTGTGGGACTACCCTACCTAGTCTGACGTCACATATTTAAGAACTCTACACTAGGGAGTTTTTAAATTACAATATACATTTTAAAAAACTCGATATTAAAAATGTTTTGAGAACTGATGTTCGTCAAACGGTTGAAAATATTTTCTTGAAACAGAACTAAAACAATTCAAGTAAGTCACTTTTCAAAATCGGTTCATCCGTTTGGGAGCTACGATGCCACAACAAACACAGACACGTTAAATCGAGTGTTATCATTCCAAATGATAGAAAATTATTTTTATCTACTGTCCTGTTCTTAGTTTTGGGCATTACGAGGGTGCATTTTTGTTCACACAAATCTCGTGTGTTGATACTTGGATATTATATTTTTAAATGTGATGTCACGAAAGATTCCTCCTTTGACGTGGAAAGTCATTTGTGGATGGCCCCATTATCGCTAGTTTTAAAGCGTATTTGCCGCACAACGAAAATTGTGTTAATGTATTGAAGCTAGATTGCATAGTCGTAAGTTTATATACACCAATGACACTTTTTGAACATTTTATTACTAGAGATTTGCCTATTAAATTATTTTTGTAAATGATTTTTTGAGTTTTAATTACATATTTTTATTACTACATACTATTTTTTATATATTTAAAGATAGCTTAAGAATTAAGTTCTATTGACATAGGGCAGTGGCGCAATAAAACAGCGTCGGGCTGTAAACGCGATAGTTGTAGGTTCGATCCCTACTCGGGGAAGTGAATTATTTTCGTGCAAAGGCGTTGAGTGGCTGGCAGCTGGATAAGTAGTGGGAGGACTGATCGGGAGCAGATTCCTCCCACTACTTATCCAGCTGTAGGCAAAAGACGTCTTGAAGTTATTATTAAAAAAATAATTATAAATAGATATTCAATTATTTATTTACAATTGGCTATAGACATTAATTATAATTAATTCCATATATCATTCAAATATCTTTTTTCTTTTTGCATATTTGATATAATAAGTTCTGCTTGTTCTTTCGTCATTTCACCATACTGTTCCATACATTGCACAATAATTTCTTTCACTTGTGATGCCATTACTTTAGCATCTCCACAGACATAAATATAAACTCCTTGCATAATTAAATTTGTAATTTCTTTGCCATTTTCAATAATGGCATCCTACAGTAAAATAAAAAAAAAACATTAGATATTTGTTAAAGTTTATATGTGTTCTAAGAAGTATTTATTATCTATTAGATAGATATCGAAAACTTAAATTGTTCAACATTGCTTACTTTTTTTTTTATCAATGAAATATTTTTGTAACTAAACGCTGTATCCCGCAAATAGTTGGATAGAACTTAGTGCTAAAACACATAAAAAATTACGCCTTATAGGATTATTATGGGAATTGAACCCACAACCATCACATTTACAGTCAGACACTGTGTGACTACACGAAGTTTTTAAAAGCAATATAAACTTTGCTAAGTTTATTAAACAATAAAGTAATAGTCACCTGTACATAATGAACATTAGTATCGTCAAGTCTAGAATAAGCCACTTTTAGATGTGTAATAACCTTTTCTGATTCAAAATATCTTAACTCCTTCTCATAGATAAAATCTAACTTAGGATCTCGACAACCATAAAATAACCATAATTTTCCAAATTCCAAACCTGAGTTATTTTTCTTTAAGTATTCCCTTTCTTCTAAAAATCCTATAAAAGGTGAAACTCCAGTCCCAGGACCAATAAGTATTAGAGGACTTTTACAATTATCAGGCATATAAAATTCATTGATGTTATTCCTTAAATACATAGGAATTTTATTAAATCCTTTGTCTATACTTAAATTATTCATCATTTCATCTATATTCCTTTCTAATATTAAGCTTTCTAGCCATCCAGTAGTTAAACCTTTTCTATTATGCCCAATTTCTTTGACAGAAAAACAAATTTTTAATATATCATCATTAGTTTGTCTATTAACAATAGAATACGGTCTCGGTAAAAGTCTAGGTAAATGTTCCAACAAAACTTCAATAGGAGGTTTACATGATATTAATATACTAAGTAAATCCAATATACAAATGTTTTTATTTAAAATATGTGATGTGTAGACATTAGAGCCTTCCTTACTGCATAAATATTCTAAAATCTTTTTTTCATTTTCATCTTTTGTATATTTGGAAAGTGCTAGAAGAAATAGCTAAAAAAAATTAAATATTTAAAATATACACAAATATTTATATAATTAAAATCTTTTAAAGGAACTACTTTTAACTAATGATATTAATATAAAAGTATAATAATATAAATTTAAATACCTTTTTAACAATACACCTGAGATCAACACAATTACTTAGCACATATCTTAATGTTGATTGAACAGGAACATGTGAAGGAATCTTGGCTCCTTTGAACCCATTTAAAATGAGTGTGTAGTTTAAATCTACAGTGTCTTTTAAATCCAAGTGATCAATTAGAAAATTCACTTCTGTTTTTGTATTGACAGGTACAATGCCAACTATGTCACCAGGTTTAAAACAGAAATCACTACCCTGGAAATAAAAGAAAATTTATATTTTACCTTAAACAATATTAAGAGGCCATTGTGGTGCAGATAAACAGTGTCAAACTGTCAAGGTGGTAGTTGTGGGCTCAATCCCTATTAGGAGTATAAATTATTGTCATTCCTGTGCTCTGGTAATAAAGTGGGTGCAGAAAGGAACCAGGATTTTGTTATGTTATAAAACCTGAACCGGTAAATACTATCAGGGAATATGCAAAATTTGGCTGGTGGTTACTTTTGCAGTTATTAAGTAAATAGGCATAAGAACAAAAGTTAATTTAATAAAAATATGAAAACAACATTAGCAAAATATTTCTCTAACAGGAAAGTTTTACATATCTTACTTTAATATCAAAAGTTATTTCATACACTGGTTTACATTTATCATCTGTTGCAGTTAATCTTCTCCATTTGTGTAACAGGGCAAAGAAAACCTCACTAGCAGCAAATGGTAATGGTGGTTTTTTTCCATTATAAGAAGCACTCTCGCACTTTACATCCTATAAAGTAAAACAGAAATATAAAAAGTCTTTATTGAAGTAAAATTATTTAAAATTTATATATTTACAATAGTATATAGCTTGTTTGAAAAATAAAAACGCTATTAAACTTACTTCAATATGTTAAAGGAATATTAATACTCACGTGGACATTGGAATATTCTATTTTAAATGCATTTTCTTTACTTGATGGTAAATTAAATTTATCAGTTTTATTAAGAGATTCAATTAAATCTTCAAAATGTTGAGCAAGCACCATCGTTTAATTGAAGGTAAAAGATAAAGTAAACTTGTCACGATATAAATCATTTAAATATAAGAATTATTTCACAATTTATTACATATTGGCAACAGGATTCGAATTTCGAATAAAGTCACATGATGTGACATTTATTGTGACAGTAACGTTAAACATCAATATGACATTTGATAAAAAAAGAAACTGAACTGTTTAGAACTTAATTTTTTTTATTATTATTATAAACGATGGGACTGACATTTTTATATTTTATTTACTTAAAAACTCTAAATAAAAACAGATTAAAAAATATATATATTATTATTTTAGCTTCATGCATAGTAATGCATAGTGTTAAGACACTCTGTTCCCTACTTTGAGGACAGACTTGGCTCGGGTCATTCACCACTCTGCAGATAGCGAGGGTGGTTCATTTAGCCTCAACAGCCACAAACCGTGAAGAGAATGGAGTAGTTGTCTTGTTGAACGTGAACAAAGCGTACGACGGCGTTTGGCACATGGGACTATCGTGTAAGGAGATCCGTCATAACAATAAGTAGGTCAAGTCACACGAATCATATATACATGTGGTAGCGCATTTTATTACTAGAAATAAAAGTCAATTAGTCGTAAAACAAGTATATTTTTAAAATGCCGCTACTTCTCTTCCACTGTAATTAAAAAAAACATGTAAATAAATATGAAAATAAAATAAAATCTTAACCAGACAAAAAAACTTACATTCGATTGGGACTCCCAGATCTCCAGTAAATCCTTGCATACATTCCGGACATATAGTCGTTTCACAAGGATTTGGAGTAGTCGTTGGGAAGGCAGGAGTAAGCTCAACCGGCGGTGGCTAAAATTTCATTTAATATAATAATATAATAATAATAATAAAGCCTTTTATTTACCATTGCCACAGTTACAAACTTAATGCTGATTTATTATAGTTTACTTTCTAACTTATTTATTTTATCTACACGTTACTAATAAATTTCATTTAGTATAGGAACCTAATACTATAATTATTTATTTATTCTATAACAATTTCAATCATATGGTGGATTGCGGTATATACCTCTAATCTGTATAAATACGATAGTTTGCATGGATCCCAAGTTGTGCACAATGTAGCATTATGTAATAAATCCTTTCTGGGTTCGTCACCAAAGTAATCAAATGATATAACGATATTGTAATCAATTGCACACTTTTCTAAAAACTCATCGACTGAAATCTAAAAATATTAATTTAAATTACCATTGCTCGTTAAGCTGCTAGCTCAACGTTCTTGGAAAAAGTCTCTTTATAATGAAAATATTAAATCATGTACTTGTTACCTTAGTTTTATTACCACAATCTAAGGTACCATTCTGAAAATAATTATTTTCTCTTTCACCATTACCAAGACAAAACATCCAACCTTCATGGAATGAATACTCTATGGGCGCAACTTCAGCTTCAATGCATGGGTCTATTGGGACAGGAATCGAGGATTTTCCGAAAGTACATTTCCTTTCGTGCA
The DNA here is from genome assembly GCA_001485985.1 of Heliconius ethilla aerotome. NCBI lineage: Eukaryota > Metazoa > Arthropoda > Insecta > Lepidoptera > Nymphalidae > Heliconius > Heliconius ethilla. The sequence goes on along the minus strand of FAPJ01001144.1, from coordinate 11,126 downwards.
TATTGGCCTGCACTCTATACGCATCAAGATCAGGTTCAGAGCCCTCTGGACATGTATAATAATTACCTAAGGAAACAGAATTTAAATTATTGTAACATATATTTATTTATTGTACGCATACATTTTTAAAATTGACTTTACCATTTTGTATAATATAGGTCGTTTTATGTTGCGCGCTGATAACAGTTCTAACCGTCAATCCATTGCCACCACTTTTGATATTCTCCATAAGGACTTCTTGTGCAGCACGTTGTTCCCTCGACCACTTCGCTGCTTCTTCGGCTAATATTTGTCGACTTACTTTACCTTCAGATTGAGTTGACTATAATAAAAGAAACACTTTTTTTTTTCTTATAACTTAATATTTTGGTATACAATATAATAAACCTTAAATCTCCTGATTACCTGAGGAGGGCTTTCCATAATTACATGTGGTCTACCGAGCGTGTGTTGCCAAATTAATTGTGCAGCAACTTTATGTTTTGTACTATGATGTAAAGGCTGTATTTGCAATATTCCATACCAAGCTAACTCTCGATAAACGCTGTCGGGTAGATATCCCGTCTGAAAAGTTTTTTATAATTTTAATTATAAAAATATAGAATTAATATTTCAAATAGACTTACAGGTACAGTACCTGTAGCTGTGGTACCTACCGGCATAAAATCCATATGCCACTGTAAAAATTAAAATAATAATGAATATTTGAAAAAAATAAAATATCCTCCATTACTATAGTTAAGGTATAAAATTAATAAATTTACCTCTTCTTCGCTTGGTTCTGTTGTACCGAAATCTACAATTTATTTAAAAAAATATTTGAAAATCAAATCAATATTGATATAAATGTTGTATAAATTTATAATGGACTTATACAGTTATACATACCGTCATCTTCTTCAGAATCTATTGAAACAATCTAAAATAAAAATATTTTTTACGTTATTCTATTTTTGTAATTTAAATGTCATAATAATTTCTCAAAACATACTAAACTAAAACAAACCTGCATTATTAATATTAACAAGCATGTATATTTTTGAATAGTTTTTACAGCTGTCGACATAGTTACAGCAATGCGAAATTCATAAATAACTTTAAAGGAAAAAGAAAATATTTAATTTCTTACATGTAATTTTTATGCCTCAATTAAGAAATATTTTCATATTTACTACATCTATTAAACAATTTATAACCAATCAGATTTAACAATCTTTAGTTGGCACTATATGACTGCCTCAACTTCGAACACTTCTTTCTGCGATACAAGAGTGTTAATTTACTACAAAAATTTTAAAAAAAGTTACTTGTAAGCTTTTGGTGGACAGTTTTTTTAAATCTGGCTGGATGATTACGATAGACGTCTATTATCAGCAATTGCAAACATGATCGAAAAGCCAGCTGCTAAACAACTGTGGCTAGTCGCTCTACGCTACAGACGGCTACCGAATTAGGAGAGTTTCAATTGGAATGTGTTCAATCGGCCAGATTAGCATTTTTTTCGAAATTTGGATAACTTCTTACAAAGACTCAACTCCGATGGGACAGTCCAAATCGCCTTTTATTGATTCCCGCCCGTTAGTAAAGGGGTCTATGAACTACCTATGAGATGGCAAAAATGCATCAGGTAACAATGGTTCATACTTTGATATTAATAAATATTTATAATTTTATTATATTAAAAAATATTCGACTTATTATTCCTCCCATACCAAACGCCAATTTCATATGTACTTAATATATTCTCTATTATTCATATATACACAAAATATCATGCGTCACTGCAGCGGTAATAGTCAATGCCTTGCTGTATGTACTTTATGATCTGTATTGATACGCTAAAAAGGGTCGACTCTAATTTATTATAAGTTTTTAGAAAAATGTTAATGTCAATCAGTATTTATCAGATTTTATCTGTGTTTACGAATTACAAATTTTACAAAGGAGTGCCGAAATTTCGTGTTTTTATGAATAAAATGAATTAATAATTTATTATACGGACTAATTTCATTATTACAATGAATACTCTTGACAAACAATTAGCAGATCTGCGTATCTACGCAAATGAATTAGATGCTAAATTGCAAGACGATATAAATGCAGCAAAGTTAAAACCATCGATTCCTCCTAAAAAAAACAAAGCACCATTACCTCAAATACCACAAAGTTTTACAGTAAAGTCTGCGTGTGAGCCTTCTTACTCTTCTCGATTAGAATATGGAAGTCGAACTAGTTCTACCTACTCTAATTTAGTGCCAGTGAAGAGTTGTATTGTAAGAAATTCCGCTAGAGTTAGAAGTGGTGATGTACTATTATATAGTAACGTGTTGCCTCCGGGAGGTACTAATCATGTTTACTCAAACATCCCTATGCAACGTAACATTGAAGGGTTTTATGACAGAGATGCTCGGTCAGAAGTATCAAGAATAAGTGATGTAGGTGGTCAGTCAACTTACAGTGAATTGCGTCGCCCGGGGTCAGCTTATCCACCTTCTTCAGCTTCAGTAAATGCCCAAGACTTTTCTACCTATGGTGGTTCACAGACTTCTTCAACTTATGAATCTTTATATGAACCTATTAATCCGAGACCATGCAGCCAGTTGTCTGGCACATCTCTTTATGGTGGTTATGTAGGAACAACAGTGGCAGAGCCTATACCGGAACCCGATGAAGCATTATACTGTGGAAATTGTTACCGATGTGGTGAAAAAATTATGGGAGAAACAACTGGTTGTACTGCAATGGAAAGAATATATCATATTAAATGCTTTTGCTGTCATCAATGTGGAATTAATCTACAGGTATGTGTAGTGCTGTATAATGTTATAGTTTATGTCTTATATATTAATCTATTTAATAGTGATCTTGTAACAAATTAAAACTAAATATTTTTAATCATTTAATTTAATAATAAAACAAATATTTTTATATGTTTTAGCATATTGAATTATTAAACTTCAAATAATTAAAAAAGCTAACAGTCCACTTAAAAAAATTAAGCTTCATGCTGTATCCCGTACACTGCAGGGTAGGTAGAAGGACCCTAGTGCTAACAATCCTTCCCCCACTTCCTGCAGCATTTTTTGAGGCATTATATGTTGAGTAACAGAACTCAAAGCCGGGCTGTTTGAGAACAATCAAATTAGTAATTTTTTACCTATCTATTAATAAATTAATAAAGCCAAATAAATAAAAATTATTGATTCTAATATCATTTGAGGCCTATGTAGTGTAGGGGCAGAAGTGTGCAGTTGTAAATCTGATGATTATGGGTATAATACCCACTCAGAGAAACAATATATTAAGTATTTTCATTTCCTTCCTCTTGTAACAGTGGCAAAGCTCGGCATTGAGTTGTGCCACTCAACACACAATGCCTCCAAAATTTTTTGGAAAGTGGGGAACATAAATATCTTAATAGAAACGGAGTGTATAGGTTCCCTCTGCCATCATATGATTAAAAAATCGAATTTTAGGGCAGGCCTTTCTACGCTGTACAGGGCAAAGCCCTATGCGAAAGGGATTATTTGGAAACATTAGAGAAATGCTGTGTTTGTGGAGATCCCATATTGGATCGCATCTTGAGAGCAACAGGCAAACCGTACCACCCACGGTGTTTTACTTGCGTTGTATGTCAAAAGAGTTTAGACGGTATACCATTTACAGTGGATGCGGTCAATAGAATACATTGTATTGAGGACTTTCACAAAAGGTATGATTATGTCTTTTATAATAATTTGAATTTTTAGTATTATTTTTATGTTTGAGTAATTTATTTTACATGAATAATGTAAATGTGAAAGGGCCATTCACAAAGAGAGTTTCAGTTCAATATTAAAGTTACAAGTTATACTGACAAGAGAATTGAGACTTAGTTTTGGGATCTAACTTAATTCAATTGTGATATAACTTAATAATTAATGTTACTTCCTCAAAATAATTTTATTTGAAACTTTCGCTTTTCAACCAAGGAAACTCTTAAGCTTTATAATATTAATATAGATATAGCTCATATAAACTATTTACAAATTGCAGATATGCCCCCCGATGTGCGCGCTGTCGTGAACCAATAATACCTGAGGGTGGTAATGAAGAAACGGTCAGAATAGTTGCTTTAGATAAAAGTTTTCATATTTCATGTTATTCTTGTGAGGACTGCGGCGCGTCGCTTTGCTCAAGGTTGGTATTTTTAGCTTCACAGCAGGGTAGCAGGGTAGGCAGACGGAACCTGGGAACCTAATGTTAGACACTCTGTTCTCATTACGGCACTTTGTTTCCCATTTTTCGCCAAATTTTCGAGGTATTGGGTGTTGAGTGGCGGAACTCAATGCTTCGCTTTGCCTGACGAGGCAACGACCGCTCAAGTAACGACCTGAGCGAGGAAATAAAAATATAAAATATTTCAATCCCACGAGTGGGAATCGAAACCACAACCGTCGATATTATTTCATAGCAATTAGTATATTAGATCTCAGTTTTTCTCCATTTAAAATATGTATATGTTGTGCCCCTGTGCCACGACTGGCCTCTAACTTTTATAAGAGCATCCAATATATATGTTGGATCCAATATGGTGCTGCTAAATATGGGGCAAAAATGTGCTATAATAGTTTCGTTATTTCTTTTGACGTACGAATTACGAAACCCCGAATTTGTTTTAATATTTTTCAGGGAGGAAGGGCGTGGCTGTTATCCCCTAGATGGACATTTATACTGTAGAGAGTGCAACGCCACCCGTATACAGGATTTATCAAGGAATATTAATTAGGAGGATGTCTTTTTCCTCTGTATTTCTAATAATTTAATGACAACAAATAATTGTCTTGAATAAAAATACACTTTAGTGGAAAAAAAAATCATTTAATTTAAACAAAATATGGTTATGTTACTATATATGTATATATAAAGAATATACAGGGTGGAAGAGGCA
>FAPJ01001122.1:0-11755 GCA_001485985.1 Heliconius ethilla aerotome | reverse complement strand
AACCAGCTTTTCTTTATACATACGATTATCCGAATGACTACCGACAACAGTTAGTCAGGTTAATCGAATTTCTACTGTATTTTAGCTTAAGTCGATCAGTTTACTCGGTTATTAGTTATATGTAGGTTATTTTCAAAGCGAGGCGTGAAGTTCTGCCACCCAGATTCGGACGGTAATCCTTTTCTCCTTTCTCCACTATATCATGGTCCAGTACTTCTTCATTGATATGCACTTTATTCTCAGGTGGATCACTTACAAAGAAATTATCAAGTTATCGCTGACGTGAATAACGTATCATGATCTTTCGTCGTAACAATTCTTTATCCTATTCAATATATATGAATAGATTCTTCAAGTTTTGAATGAAAGATCCAAAGTAAATTTAGTAAGTCACCTTATAATAGTTATATATCAATTAATTTATAAGTATAATTTGTAAAAATTATGAATAAATCTATAATATTAATTCGTTATAAAGCTGCCTCTTTTACTACATGTGTCATATACACGATCACAATTTCAATAAAAAATAAACTTGGTTAATAGTAAATTTTAACGATCAACGGCTGTAATAGGTTTATGGAAATAAAATAAAAATATTTCAAATACAAAGATAATTTATTCGGAAATATTTGACATTATTAGTCAAAAAATTATCATAAGCGACCAATTTAACAAGAGAAGAATTATTCACTAGTATTTCATTTAATAAATATATATTGTAAAGTTGTAAATAAAATAAAATTGATCGGGTTTTAAAAAAAGGAAGCTGAAACATATATACATATTCAGATTAATCGGGTTTTTCTTGTATAAAAAAATAAAAGTGGTTGTAGAACAACCTAAAAGAATAATTAAAAGCTCGACACATAGCAATACCATTAAAACATAATAATGATATAAAGATACAACAAACGTTGCCTTTTTGGGAAATTCGATAGAATCTAAATATCGATTCGACGTGAGCCAAATCAATACTTTCGTCTACCCCTACTTTATCAGAGCTACTCTTTCAAACAAAGATGGAGGGCAGTTTACGGCACTTTGATTTTGTGTTTCTTTCGCATATGAGACTTCCAACTGTACTTCTGTATGAACGCGTTTTCACAATATTCACATTTAAACTTTCTAACGTTGGCGTGAATCTTTAAGTGTTCCCGCAAAGTGTTCTTCCTTGCGTACGCCTTTTGACAGATGTCGCACTGGTAGGCTTTTAGCGGGTTGTGTTTCACCATGTGTTTGATGAGCTCCATCTTCGTGTAGAACTTCATCTCGCACTCGGCGCAGGCGTGCGAGCACTCCGTGTGCGCGCGCCGCGTGTGCCCCCGCAGGCGAGCGCGAGTGCTGAATACTTTGAGGCAAATATCACACTTCGCCGACATCGGTTCCGCCCCGTGTTCCTCGACCATATGGGAACGTTTCTTCGCGTAATTGGTAAACTTCTCCTGGCAATAGGGACACTTCTTTCTCTTATAATCTCCGTCGTGCACGTACTTTTCATGATTGAGCTTTTTTCTATTCGTGTCAAAGATTTTTGGACATTGGCTGCAAGGGAAATCCCCTTTTTTATGTCTGTTGCTGTGATTTTGCAGTGTTCTCTTATTGACAAATGGAGCATTACAAATTTCGCATATGTAGTTCTGATAGTGTACAGGCATATGCTCTTGAACTAATTTGAAGTGTTCAAAAGTCTTGGGGCACTGAACGCAATCGAAATTGTTGTGTATAAATCTAAAAGGAAGTATATGATTCGGTATGTCCTTGTTCATAATCTTCCCGTGAACAGCAGATAAATGGTCAAACAGAGCATCGAAGCTCTCGATATCGTTGTTACAAATGAGACAACGTAAGTCCGTAATATCTAGCTTCACCATGTACGAGTTCAGCCGTTGTCCTTCCATGAACGATGACTTGTCTATTTCGTCGTGCTCGTCTAGCACATGTTGTTTTAGTTCTGCCGGGAGGGGATATGTCTCTGGACATAGCGCGCACACATAGCTCGCACCATCGTGATACCTTATAGGCGTAGCGTTAGTGTTGAGTAGAATTGCACTGATATTCTGTAAATGTTTTTCCATTTCTAAAACTTTTTCTTTTTTGGTTTTTCTATCATTCCTTGGTAGTTTTGATTTATCCAATGGTTTTATTTCAATAGATAAAGGCTCTATTTTAACGATTGTTTGCATTTTTTTCGCAATTCTCTTCTGACTTCTCTCATAGTCGTTACATTCGTTGGACTCACTGTATACATTATATTCATTGTAGTCATTGAGTTCATCGTCAGAAGTAGGTTCCTGTTTGATCGTTATCTCAATAAATCTTGATTCAGTCTCGTCACCTACAAAGAAAAGCACTGAGTTAAAATTTTCATCTTGAGCACTGCTATATCGCTATATTCAAAATTTCATGCTTTTCGTATATCACGGCAAATATTATCAATAAAATATTTATTAACAAAACTTGATAAATTATAATAAAATTATTTTATAAATAGAGGTACAGTATAAATATTTACGCATTTGTAAAAAATATGCGATATGAACACTTTTAAGCCACTGAAATGGATTAAGCGATGAAATTCTTAAATAAATGTAACAGAAATAACAATTCCTAGCATTTTACTGTTCTACAGAGAAAGCATTTTTTCTTACAATTATGATTAATTAGTACAATATAATGTCAATTTCGGGTACAAAATAAAATTCAATGTGCACCAAAAGGATTTATTACATTTCATATACAGAATCTTACCACTAATTTGGCTTGTTCACTACATTTACAGGCATTGTAGTATTTTTTGAGATCCCATGATTTTTCTTCATATGTTTTCTTCTACTGTTTTGGGTTGCATATGCTTTTCCACAGAGGTCACATTTAAATTTTCTCTCAGTTGTATGTGTTGCCATGTAGTGTCCCAGCATGTGTCGTTTAATAAAGAAGCTCATACTACATACAGAACATTCGTAGGGTCTCTCCTTAAGATGAACACTCCTCATGTGCAACATTAAGTTCGATTTTAAATTAAATCTCCTATCACACATATCACATTTTATACCTTCAACATTATGCACTTGCATCATATGTCTAGTTTTCTGATAATAGTTTTTAAATCGCGCCTTACAAATTTGGCAAACGCTGTCGCCAGCGATGCCTTTGTGTTCCGTATTGACGTGAGCCTTTTTCTTTGATTCAGCAGCAAAAATTTGACCACAATGTCGACAAGAGAAACTAGATTTCTTCTTTCCGTGCGTTGTTTCGTGCCTGTTCAGTCGGAAACTATTTACGAAACCCGCACCACAAATTGTACAAATGAAATTGCGGTAGTGCACATTCATGTGCTGCATCAACAGTTTCATGTTGTGAAATATTTCTTCACAGAGACAACAGTTCATTGTCTGTTCTCTTGTGAGTTTAAATGGTTGGAAGTAGTCTGTAGTACCTAAATAATACTTCTTATCATGCTCTTTCACCAAGTGTTCAGTTAAACTATTAATACTGTCCATATTTTGATCGCAAATTGTGCATTTTAGATCTACTATATCCAAAAAAGCTACAAAACTGCTAATGCCTGAGCCAGATTTATACGTAGGTTTTTCTTTGACATGATCGAAATGAGTGTGTTGTCTTAGAACATTGGGATCAGGATACGTTTTAAAGCAATATGCGCAGATATACCCCGCGTCATTTCTATCCTTGAAGGGTGTAACATTAGAATATTTAAGCAGCGTGGTCAAGTTATGCCACTGTTTCTGCATCTCGCGCAATTGCTTTTCGCGGTAAACTACTTTAGTTAAGACCTCACCCGCCCCGCTTTCCTCCTTAACTTTAGTCCCTTTTCGTTTTTTTCGGGCTCCGGTAAGGCCTATAAAAGAAAAACAATTTGTGACTGGCCGTTCACTTCAAATATATTGCAACTAAAATTTCTTTATAATATTACATAAAAGCTCCAAAATGTTCTAATATCAATCGACCATGCATCACAACTTGATAGTATATATTCCTTTGTACTGCCGAGAAAAAAACATTACCACTTAACAAGACAACATGGAAAGTCAAATAAAAAAACCTTCAATAATCGTAAAGCATTTTATTTTTCTTAAATTTCTTAATAGTAATATTATAATCAAAAAATCATATTTCGAAATCGAAAAAAATCATTGACATATTGCAATAGTAAAAACTTAATAGTATAAAAATATCAGAAAAATCTACATAATGTATATATAGTGTATGATAGAAAATAAAAAAGTGATTAAATTTAAGAATCACCGACGAAGAGAACAAAATTAACGTTTTTATTTTGTACACACAACTATTTTTTATTTCAGACATAACGGCCCAACCGGCGGTCTAATACGGTACGGTAGTAACGTAATATTATCACCTTCATAATAAGAGGACTTATTTTCAATAGAAGACCCTACATGCATCTAAAAAACTCTTAGTAGTATAGTTTATTTGATCATTGGTTTGAATCAATAATAGCTCTTTTCCTTTATCGTTCTCTAGTTAAACCGTTGTGTATTTCTTTTACCTTGTAAATAGTAAATTTTGTAAGTTGTATATTTTCCAAATTGAAATAAGATTGCGCTAATAGTGTCCACAATACTAAACGTGTGAAATTTGGAACTTACAAACTTTGTGCTCGCCCCCAAATTTTGAACATTCATATTACTGGTATGGACTATATTTCAGAATCTATTGCTATTTAATTGCGAGTGCTAAATGAGAACTAAAAAACTCTCTCCCGTTTGTTTTTTAAGAAAAAATTGCAATAGAAAATTTAAAAAGAGCTCGTGTTAAATATTAACGAATGGATCTTTGATTTTTTCCATTTGTGCTTTCTTCTTATTTTCCGCCGCAATCTGTTTCAACGTCATTTCACGGTTATCGATCAAATGTTTGACATCGTCAAACTCTTTGAATATGTCCAAGTCGTCTTGGTGAAGGCGAATGTGACTTTTTAGGCTGCTCTTTTGCATGAAAGTCTTTTTACAGACTTCACATTGAAATCTTTTATCATCTTCGTGGACTTTCATATGTTCTTTTAGCGTTCTTGTCCTAGAGAAAGATTTGCCGCACACATCGCAGGCGCATACTTCAGCTCCCGTATGTCTCGTCATATGATCGACAAGACCGCGTTTAGAAAAGAATTTCGCATGACATTTATCACATAAATAACTCCTCTGTTGTAAATGGTGGTGTTTTATATGTCGGCTCAGTTCAAATTTTTTCTTGTAAGTCTTATTGCAAGCGTTACATGGATATACTACTGGCGCTTCGTTATGAACTTTGACCAAATGCTCGCTTCTTTCGTAGTAACTTACAAAAATTTCCGGACAATGTGGACATTTGTTCCTCAACCAACCGCCCGTGTGCACACCTTTCTCATGATTCCTCTTTTTAGTCAGGGATGTATAAGATTTGTCACAATAATCGCAAGGAAAATGACCCTGATAATGTGTCTTGCCGTGTTTCCTCAACGCTGCTATAGTTATATAGCCGGCGCCACATTTTTTACAACAATAATTTCGATAATGGCTGCTCATGTGCAGATATAAATTTTTGAACGAAATATGAACAACTGAACATATTACACAAGTAAAATTATGACCATCGTCTAATTTGAACGGTAAAATTATATCTTTAATATTTTTATGTATTGTTTTATTGTGTGCAGTGACCAAATGTTCTTTTAAGTCATTCAGATCTTTCATGTTAGTGTTGCACACTGTGCACCTCAAGTCAGTTATATCTAATTTAATGGGGTTGTAACTTAATTTGTAATCTAGCATCGAGTTCATTTTATCCTTTTCAGTCTGTTGCGCTGTGTGGGCACGAAGATCGTCGATATTTTGAAAATATTTCGCGCAGTATAGACAAGAGAAACCTCTCATAGTTTTATCTCTGAAGGGGCTGGCGTTGGAATATTGCAGTATAGCTGATAGGTTCACTCTGTGCTCTATTCTTTCTGGCGTGGCGCTTACATCTGATTTCTTTTTCTTTTTCCTGCGCTTGGGCTCGTCGCCGTCCGTTCCTATAACAGAAACGAGCACATCTCAATTATCTTCATCCACTCTTCTTAAATAACGTTCTTATTCTTCGTGGACGGGCGAGCTCAGTTCTTGTACTTTTGTTTTAGGTTTTAAAATGGGTAATATATTGTCACTTAATTTGTTTAAAAAAACACTGTAAATAATTATTTCTTTCATATAATCTATGTAAATAAAAAAAAAACACTGACACATTTATTATACTAAAAATAGCGTATTATGCCTCATATAAATTTAAATTTATTCTGCTTTACATGGAAATATTTGCAATAATCAATACACAACAGTTCACAACGACAAAACAAAGAACAAAATATTTAATAACGAGACCTGAAAATACTTTTGTTATTCACATGTTGTCCTACAAGGTTTGTAATTCGAGGGATGCTCTTATCTACAAAAAAACCGGACAAGCACGAGTCGGGCTCGCCCACTGAGGGTTCCGTACAAAAATTGGAGGTGACGAGCTATTTCTAAAATTCAAGCTTACCCCTTTTCATCTAATACCTCATTTGAACTAGCGGCTTTAATACCAATTTTTTTAGGATTTAACCACAAATGTATTATTTTTAAGATTTGTTTCTGAACTTGTACTACCCGTAGATAAATAATCTCTCTTTTTTCTGAACTAGTACTACCTGCAGATACTAGCTCCCAAATTTCATAATTCTAGGTCAACCGGAAGTACCTTATTAATTTTGATTTTGATATAAACGGCCATATCTTTTATTTTTGGTCAATGTAGAAATACTTCTTTTTTTTTCAGGAAATCATGAGGCCTTAGATCTGAGTATAGGATTTGAATTCAAAATCTCCAAGTGTTCCTGAGATAACGGCTCTTGGCAGACAGACAGACAACAGTGTCATCTTAATGGTTTCTTTTTTCCTTAAAAGGTACGGAATATTTTTTATTTCTAAAAACTATAGTAAAAATATAGTTTTTATAATAAATAATAATTTATCTTCTCTTTACATGACTGGTATATTATTTAATTACATAACGCAATTTTTCAAGGAAAAACGTTAAAGCTAGTTATAAAATACTTTGTAATGTTTAAGTTCATTTAGGTAAAATAAATCCATCAGCGGCTAAAGTCTAATATATTCCATATAAATTAATTTACATTGTGCTAATAATGCAAAAACATGCAAATAAACTTTGCATTTGGCGTTATATTCAAGTTTTCAGTATTGCATAAAAAAGTATCCCGAAATCTCATTTAAAAAAGTAATGCAAGTATATCCATTAGAATGGTTTTAATAACAAAAAAATGAAGTGGTTGAACTGATTATGAATATCAACAATTATTATAAAAAAGATAACTTCGCGAAATGAAATAAAATAGTTAAAATTATGGCATTATTAGAGTCGATTATTTTTTAAAAAAGTTAACTATGATGAGAAAATATATTAAAAATGGCTGAATGACTTTTAATGATTACTTAAAATATAAAAAAATAATGCAGTTTAAACCACTATACCATCAAATGTACTTACCTCATCCTAAAAAACATTAATATATTAAGAAATCCATCTTCTTTCACATTTTGTACAGATTAAAATTATTGAATTTATATGATCAGTAAATTTTTGAGACGTCCGAAATAAAATAAAAAAATATATTAAATTCGAGTAAATCTTAACTAAACAAAATCAATGAGTTTAAAATTTAATTGTTTAAAAAACGATTATAATTTCATTAATATAAGATTATAGAGAAAACCAACACTGATAACAAAAACATGACAACATTACAAAATTTTAGATAAACCATATAATAAACAAAATAATACATGAATTTACTCTAAATTTAATTAAAAATATGTATATATTTAAGTAGTTAAAAAAGTAAATGTCATTGTTTTACTTGATCTACACAATATAAAAATAAAGAGAAAAACAATGGAAAAGCTGGCATATTTTTAATTAATTTGTTTAACAATATATTATAAAAAATATACAAAATATGTGGTTGTATTTACATTATGTTTGGTAGTATATAATTTTAAAATAAAATAACAAATATAGTAAACGACAAATTGATTTGTAATATATAACTTGTAAATCGTAAAAATATGATGGCTTTGAATAGAGACCTCTAAAGAGTGAGTGTATTAATTTTTTATTACTATTTATGATATTTTTAATTATTTCATTCGATCGAAATACTTTAAATTGCTTTTAAAGAAAGTCTTTTATATGAATTTCAAAATAACCAAAGCCCCGAAATATATACCAAAGATAGCATATTTGAGACTCGAAATGTAAAAGAAAAAAAAAAGGAAATTACATTCCTAGATAAACATAGATTTTATTACATAAACCAAACATTTAAAATAAATTTATAAATGGTCTGTTTTCATGACTGAATGCAGCTTATCCTTTGCTTTTAAATGTAGCAGACTGATGTTGTGTTCAAGTGAGAATTTCTATTACATACCAAACAATTTATATAATAATATAACCAACATTAAAAAACTACCCAATAATCATAATCATAAAAAATAAAAACTCTTTATAATCTGTATTAACTGACATTTGTCATTTCTCGCGTGACAGTTGACAGTTCCCGCGTGAACACAACGCCAATTTGTCCAATAAAAAACAATATGTCACTTACGTTTAGCCGAGGGCTCTCCATCTGCGGTCTTCGTCTTTTTAGTTCTGGAAGTGGACGCTTTGGCTTGACGTTTCTTTGGCTTTTCATCTACTTTCTCCATTTTCAATGGCATTTCGTAATCTGGAAAAGGAATAAATATTATAAAAGTTTTCGTTTTTTTATTATTTTTTAAATGGGTATAAAGTAATTGTATCGTGAGTTGAGGGTTCGGTTACCTACTGGGAGTGATAAATTCATTTCTTTGTTCTAGTAACAACACTATATCTCTAGAATTCAGTTGCACTTGGGAAATGGAGTGTCTTAACATTAGATCCTCTCTGCCTAGTTTGCTACATGTGGGATCTTGCTGGTTGTAGGTGTTATTCCAAATTTAATATACTAGATATTCTGTAAATCTATTTAGAAAATAATATGGATAAATATCTTAGTAAATAACAAATTTGGGTGATTATAATTTAAATTTACCACTTATCAAAGGCAATTCAGTGTGAAACTCAGAACTTTTACAGACTACAAACTTACACATAACACAATAAAATAAAACCTCACTGAACAACAAAAAAATATAACAAAAAGCTCACCATTTGCAGAAAAATCGTCCGACATATTATGATCTGACTGTTCCCCTTCATCACGCACCGGTTCGATTTTTATGGGATTTGCTATAAAGTGAAAAATTAATTAATATCTTAGCAACATAAAGCAACAAAGTCAAATTTAAATAAGTTAACTATAGATGCGTTATAGACTGCTATATTTCATTTTTGGTTTACGGGCTACAATTCGTCGATGGTACCTACTGATTAATTTTCTGAACGAGCTGTCTTATTGTAATACGAGGGGAGGTCCAGAAGTCCGTGGAATGGAGGGAATGGAGTGGGGATAGGGGGCGCTCGCTTAAAGTCATACTACTTGGGGACTCATCATTAGTATATAAATGAATTGTGCTCAACCGGCACGCTCGAGGATCGCCTGCCCTCCGTCGAGAAAGCACCCCTGCATACTCCAGCGGTGTCCACTCCATAATTCCGCAGTGCGGGCACTAAACCAGCCAGCCAGCTTACCATGAGCGGCTGCAGCGGCGCCCAGAGACCGCTCTCGCTCGCCCACCCCCCCCTCCCCCGGCTCTGCACCCCGCAGACCCCACAACACCGAGGATGCACGACGGACACCGGAGGCACGCGATGTTACCGCGTGCCCTCTCGGTGTCCGCCCACCTCGACCGAGTGGACGACCGCCCCCGCACTGACGACACCGAAGCCTCAGCGACCCCCCCGGGCCGCGTCCAAGGAGCTGCCGCAACCGCAGCGCTCCCCCTCCGCGCCACCCCGCGTCGAGGACGAGCTTTCGCCGCAGTCGCGCCTAAACTCGGACATGCTCGTTGTGTCCGAGTTACAGAAGCGCGGGTCTCTTTCCCCGTCGCTTATGGTGCATATTGCTATGTACCAGAACGACAAGGGAAAAGAGCTCGAACGCGCTAGCGCGGCTGCCTCCGCCGCCGACTCACCAATGGGCGCCCTGCCCCCGCAGACGCCCCTACGACGACCTCGGCCCTCAGACGGCGCCGAAGAAGAGGCCACAAAGCGCGTGCGCGCGCAACTGCGCGCCGCCCCGGCCTCCAACTCCCGCGACCCCCGCCTACGCCAGCGGGATCCAAGGGCTACTCCGCCCGCCGCCTCCAGCACTGCCGGCATTAGCCAGCCCGACACCGCATCACCCAGCGCAGGTACGTTTTCTGATGTACTTAGGGCCCCCGGCCCGGGCCCGACCGCAGCACCGTCGCCTGCGCCGGCCACTACGTCGGCCGCGCCGCTCCTACCGAAGCTGCGCTTTCCGCCTCTAGTAGTGGAAAATCTCCCCGACTGGGCGCGTCATTTTGGCGCGCTCCGCGACCTCATTGGCCACGCCCCCAACGCACGCCCCTTTAGACAGGGCGTGCGCTTCTTACCGGAATCCGTTGAAGAATACCGCGGTACCTCTCCGACCTGGAGAAGTCGGAACGAATCTCGTGGTTTTTATACGCTCTGCCGGCAGAAAAGAATAGGAAGATTGCCATAAGGGGACTGCCGGTCACGACGACACCCGACGAGATAACCGATGCTCTCCGAGAGCTCGGCTTCCAGGCCGAATACGCCCGACCGATCAAGGCGAGGAAGGACCGGCCTGGATGCATATTCCATATGACTCTCACCAACACCCCGGACATGGTACCCGGCATTTACCAAATTACCGAACTACTGAACATGCCGGGTATCAAAGTGGAACCCTGGAGGAGTAAGCGGGGCCCGGCACAGTGCCATCGCTGCCAGGCGTTTCGGCACTCTAACCATGGGTGCCACCGACGCCTGGCCTGCGTGAGGTGTGGGGAGGAACACCTCGTGCGCGACTGCCCGCGCCCGCTCGAAGTACCCGCTACCTGTGGGAACTGTGGCGGCGCGCACCCGGCCAACCACACCGCCTGCCCACAGTTCAAACGCGAACTGCGCAACAAGAGGGCCGGCACAGTAGCCCTCTCCCAAGCCAACACAGCACGAAGGGCGAAGAAGGCCGCCGCCCCCAGAATGGACGACAACACGGTGGAAGCGGAGAACGAGGCCACCAACCTCATGGCCCCCGCCAACCCGCCCACTAACAAAGGAGGAAGACGGCCAAAGAAAAGGGGAGGGAAGAGAACGAGGAGGCAATAGGAGCAGGCCAGAGCCTCGTCCGCCAACCCCTCAGCCCCCACTACACGCAACCCCGCAGCCGCAGCCCCCGCTGCAGGCACCACGCCAAGGCGCAGCCTGCGCTCTTTGCTATTGACAGGGCCCTTGACACCCTCAAGAACGTTCTCCTCGCCCTGAGGGAAGGTCAAGACCCTGTCCAGTGTGTCATGGAGGGAATGAAGAACCTACTTACCATTCACATCTAAACTGAGAATTATATACTGGAACGCCCGGGGGCTGCGAAGGAAGATGCCCGCCCTCCGCTATATCCTGCGCCAACACAACGTCGACGTCGCGCTGGTGAATGAAACCCACCTGCACCCGGCATTCTCCGCTAGCATCGCAGGATACCATGTCCTGCGGCTGGACGCTACCG
>FAPJ01001110.1:7124-21320 GCA_001485985.1 Heliconius ethilla aerotome | reverse complement strand
ATAATTTAGAAATACTTTTGATAAAGTTGATGATTATTATATAAGCTCTCTTTAAAGGTAAAAAAACACGAATCAAAAGATTTTATGAAAAAGTTTATTGTATAAAAATAATCTTAAAATACATCTTATTTAACCCTTAGCAATATATTACAAGTCGATTGGCAATGTCGAAGCTATAATAGGTAACTATATCCCAAATAGTCTATGCTTATGTCTAATTAGAATACTAAACGGCAAGTAATATTATACAATATTAAAACAATAAATAAAAAATTTAGACAACCTAAGGAAGCTGGTGCCACATTATAAAAAAGGTCTATTTTATAGGGATAAACATACATACATATTTTGATAGAAAGAAATGAAAATTTCTCATCGCAAAGATATATTTGGTCCGGGGTATGAATTGAACTTACTACATACATAAAATAATAAATTAGAGGGATTTTATAAAACTTTGTATGAAAATTGGCGCAGTCGTGAATATTATCTACAAATGGAGTTTATATTAAGTATGTGTTTATATCTAGGGTTCGTTCGATTATTGAGCATTTTTAGATTAAAATTTTGTAAACAAACGCGTTTTCCTTTCAGTTATAAGTTTTTTTGACATTTGAGTATATTTGTATATTTCTTAAAATAATAAAAGATTTGGTTTCCTATTTAATAATATTTTCTTGCTAAAATCAAGCTCGATTATATAAATATAAATTTTCTGATATAATTTGAAGAGCTACTTCTAAATAACTTAACATTAAAAAAATACTTTCACGAATAATCCTAATTACAACAAAACGAGTCTTAAGCTTTAATAGCCTTATTTGGAAAGTAACGAACCCTAATTATAAATAAATATTATATTATTCTAATCATCCCCATCTTGCCGCGATTGTGTAAAGAGATCTTAATAATTCTAACGCGCGAGTATCAGATTGGACTTTTAATTCTCCTTGAGGTGCGATTCTTGCTTCTGCAATAGGCCGATCTGGTACCGTTGTCCTAAATTGTTCAGTTTCAGTGGTTTTAGCAACGTACTTCCTTCCTCCTCTACGGCTTGGAGTAGTTCTAACTGTAGTAGTTACTTCATATTGCGTTGTCTCCTCTGTTTGTAGACTTTCTGTTGTTGTTGGTGTATTTGATAAAGCATTGATCGCTTCAGCTTCAATATTTAGATTTTTACCTCGTCTTAAAATTGGCGTTCGGTCAGATCGACGCTGGTATTCTGTAGTCTTTAGAACCTCGATATCAGACGCTGTGGCTGGAGCTTCGGGTAAATCTTCTCCTTTAGCAATATCTTCCATATCTTTCTGAGAAACCGCCATTAAAGCTTCAAGTAAAGCTTTTTTGGACGCCTCTGCTGTGGAATTGTGATCGTCGTCACAAGTTTGCACTAATAACAAAATTAAACGCTTTACAGTTTTTGATTTCGTTTTCTTCATTACGTTCATTAATTTTTGAGTCGTAGTGGAATTCATACCTCCCATTATTTCTTTAGCTTTCTCGACAATTGTATCAGTTACTGTTGATATATCCAATGCGGGTTCCGTGGATGTGGGGTCCCTTAGAAGTCTACCAGATCTTTCGTTTTGCTTGTCATCAGTAGTGATTTCTACATTCACAGTTGATGAGAAAACAGGTTCATTGGTTGTTAAATAAGATGATTGTGTTGTTGCAGTGTCGAGTGCCCAGGTGTTGGTTTGTTGAGCAATTTCTGATACACCCTGTTCCGGTCCTGTGGGGCTAAGACCGTCGTTCAATGTAATTGGGTCAAGTATTGTACTTTGCCAATTTCCGAATGTAGTCTGCCATTCAAAGTCATTCGTTGACTTTTCATTATCTGGAGATGTAAATATATTTCCTATTAGAGGACTGGCTGTTGTTATAATTTCTGTTTGCTCACGAATTGTAGTAGTCGGTTGAGTGGTAGTTTGTGCAGTTGTTGTATCTACAGTAGATTGCGTAGGGGCTTCCAAATCTTCTGAAGGTCTTTGTATTAATTTCTTTTCATCTTGTTTTAATTGTTTTCCATGGCGTAAACTATTTGACTGAGGAGAAACGAAAGATTGACTGTGAGCTCTTTGTAATTCTTCTTCGTTTTCTAATTCTATACTATCAGTTTCCGTGAAATAAACAGGAGTTGTACTAAGGAAGGTGTTCGTAGGTTTTATTTTCTTGCTTTCAAACCTCTGATGGGAGTTTGTAATGGGTGATAATGTCGACTCTATAACGTCTAGACCCCACGCTGTAGGAACTGTTGTAATTTCTGATATCTCATTAAACGGTGTTACATCTGAGGGATTCGAAAATTTACCGAAAGTCGAGAATTTGTTACCTAGGTTTCCTTGCCTGAATGAGAAATTATTATCTGTAGTAGATGTGATTTCACTATGTGCATTTGTTCCTACGGTGTTTGTTTTGAAACTACCAGTATTTGTAAATGGGAACAAAGTGGAATAAATATCTCTCATAGTAGAAGCAGTTGTATAAGAAGCAGAAATTCTTCCACAACATCTATATGGGCTTCGAGGTGTCGTTGGAGTTGAAAATGATGTAGATACAATTTCTGTCACGGGTCTAATAGTAGAACTTGCTTCTTGAATTGTGGTTGGATAATCGTTAATATTCAAAGCTTTACTTCCTCTTATAGAGTTTTGTGAATCTCTTATCTTATGATCGTCAGAGAAGCCCAGTATCTCTTGGTCTTCTTCGTTAACTGTCGTTGTTGGCTCAGTATTAATCGACTCTTCTGTTGTTGTTACCACATCCGCAAACGATGGATGTGTTGGCCTTATATCGGATAATACTTTTCTAAACTGTACTGGGTCTTGAAGATAAGCAGAGAGTGCGTGGGTAAACACTTGAGCAAGTTCTCTTATTTGTGGAGATGTTGCTAACGGACCTTGACTCATTTGTGCTGTTAAATCTTCTGCCAATTCATTATAGGTACCATTAGGGTCTAATTTAATATCTTCCAATAAGTCATCGTTATTATTTCCGTGTCCAAACAGACTTCCATATTTTGATATTGTTTGAGGACTAAACAAAGCTGGTAAATTTTGATCTACAGATCCATATTCATTGTTAACGCTGGTAGTAGTTTCGCTCTCTTCAGGAGGAGTAGTGGTGGATAAATTATCTAAAGCTGTTGCGTAGTAAATTGCCAAAGATTGTAAAGTCTTAGGACTTAACGATTGTTGTTCAGACTTGTTGAATTGATTTTTGAAATATTTTTCTGTAGTATCTAAGGTAGGCTCCAAGGTTTCCAAAGTTTCGAAGTTTAATTTCCTCATTAACCTATCCCGTCGCTCTTGATATGTTTCCTCTGTTGTTGGTTGATTTAGGTTCAATGTTAAATATGCTTCATCTGCGGTAGTCTTAGATAGTTTATCAAAAATTGTGCCCTCTGGAATTTTAGTCACAGACTCGAAAGTATCTATTGTGTTCACTGTAGCACTATTTTCTATATTTGATTGGCTTTCAAATTTATCACTTCGAGCTGTAGCTTCAATTATCTTATCTGTTGTCACTGAAATTGTCTTATTCTTTTCCTTTTCTAGAAAATCTCTAAGTAAGGACACTCCTGGCCTGGTATAAGGTTCACGTCTTTCATTAGTCGTGCTTGTATAGCTCTTAGTGTAAGGAACTAAAGTTTGTCTTTTGGTAGTTGCTTCTTGTAAGTATTGTGCTGCTTGTTTCGTTTGAATATCATATAATGTTGTTAACGTCGGATTGTTAATTTTCGTAGACTTTGAACTATGATTGGGTGTATAAACAGGGTATGGTCTGAAATTTTTGCTATTATATTCTTGTAAGAACTGTCTATTCTGATTTTGAGCAAAGGAAGCTGTTTCTGCGGCTACTTGCATTTCCCTTAAGCTATTGTGGTCATAAACAGGAATAGTGGTTTTATGAGTAGAGCTGTCAAAGATGGGCAAAGTTGTTTTTGCGGGACCGTTTCCAAAATTATTTGAAATAAGCTGCACTAAATTCTTTCTCCTGTTTTCAAAAGCTGTGATGGTCTGCGCTCTTTGTGTTGGGTTCACTTCAAATAGAGCTTGGTAGCTTCTTGCAGTTGGCTTTCCATTTACTACCTCCGAGGGAGGACTGTCCGTTTGAAGCTTTTGTCTATGTCTCAAAAATCTTTCAGTAGTAGTGGGAACATTAACAGGTGCTCTTCTGGATTCCGAACGAACATTTGTATCTGTACCGATTTGTTGAAGATCAGGATTTTTTAAATTGTGGCTGACCCTTTGGGATTTCTTTTGTTCATTGGAGTAGTATTCCACACTGGATTCGTACAGGGCGGGAGCAGACGCGCAGTCCACCTTAAACCACCAATCACAGATGAGATGCGACTGGCTGAAGATGGTGCCGTTTGGACATAAGAAGGAGATCTTGCGTGACGTGTCACATATATGGAACACCTGGAAATTAAATATTTAGATCAAGGATTGATGACATGATATGAATATTAAATTAGGTTTTTAAATACCTAATTTAATATTCACACGAACATATAAGAATAACATATAAGTATGCATCTTAATAAACATCGTTAAAAATTATGTATATCTTAAAACTTGGTTTTAACTTAACTATTACTTTATGAATATTTTATAAATAAATTAAATAAAAGCTTTTAAAAATCAGCTTCCCGCTGTATCCCGTGCACAACAGGGTAGGCAGAGGGAACCTAGTGTTAAGACACTCCGTTACTTACTTTCTGCCGAATTCTGGACACAATGGGTGTTAAGTGGCGAAACCCAACGCCGCGCTGGCCTTGACACCAGAGCGAAAAAATGAAAATATATTATAAATTAAATATATTCCCTATTCACGGAAATTAAATATTTATTTATTTAAATATTTAATTTCTACGAATGGGGATCAGACTTACCACCAGTCGCGTTTAAAGTCACACTTTGTGCACCTGGGCCATAACTGGTCTGTAAAGTGTGTATAATTAATATACCTGGCAGTCGGTCTCCAGGTCGGCGTAATATCCAGTAGGCACATTCTTGCAATTGAAGCCAGTGCTCGGTATGTTGGGTAACGCCGGAAAGTCCACGCCAACTCTGCCAATTACACCTGTAAGGAAAAGAAATCAAAATATTTTATTACTTAATAACAATATCTTTCAGCAGCTTTAATGAGTGACGACAGTAAAGCACAAGATTTTTTTACAGGCAGAAGGAACCTGGGAACCTTGTGTTAAGATTGCCCGACTTTCTGTTAAATTCTGAAGGCATTGCGCTTTGAGTGGCGGAACTCAACGCCTTGCTTTGCCTCTTTACTAGAGTGATTTAATGAACCCATAACCTGACACATTCACAGTCACACGCCTGCGCCACCACTGTCCTTTAAATAGGATTATCTACCAGACAAAATATTTTTCCAATTAGTTCGAACTAGTTTTCGAGATAAACACGTCTAACTAAACAAACTCCCCAGATGTCAATATTAGTATAGAAGTATGTATAGGTAAATAAACTCAACTATATAGGTATATGTATTACCTAAATCACTTATAAACACTAACTGACACTCATATCTCCACTATCAACCACTAATCATCACTGAAGGACACCATGAATAGAAACCTAATGGCATTATACAAATGACATTAGAAAATCGTATTGTATTGAAGTAACGTATTCGACAACAATCTCGGCTTGTTCCTGTTCCTGCACTTTCGAGTGAAAGTAAGGATAGCGCAGGTTCTCACGTTCATACGCGGCGTTCGTTCAAAATGTTAGATGTAGCCCTAATATATTGACTTTCTCCTAATATATACGGTATTCCAATGTTTTGAGGCTGAAGTGTTTGTTTGGTTGATCACGCTTATTTCGGGAACTATCAGTATTACTATAAATACTTTTTTGTTTTTGTTAGTATTGAGGAAGGATGTAGTAATTTTAACGTATAGCTCAATTTGAAACGACCACTTTCATTGTTTCCAAGAACCGCGGGTTTGATTCTCTCTACGTTCAAATCTATATGCTTAACAAATAAATGTGAATATTTCTAAATTCAGGTTCAATTGAGTATTTAGTTCTATGCTTTCAGAATTTCTTTTCCAAGGCTTCGCCTATCCACTTTCTCAATAATTGTGTAAAATATTTGTACATCTCTTAAATAAGTATTGGAACTTACCAAGATGTTCAACAATATCCAAGTCGTGGCTGTCACTGGGTATAAGGCGCTTCACGAGGGACTTCCCTTCAGTGTAATCTTCGAAGCCCGCGGCCCCCATCGCTTGAGCGATTGCTGTTAGCGACTCCGCGCTCGGCTCTGGTATGTAGAGGTCTGGGGTATCCTGTAATTATGAAAAACAAAACTATCAATAACCCTTCCTTAGCAGTCGGGAAAAAAAACCAGTGTAAATAAACTGCAAAGAAAAAACAAGCCCAATAGTCTATTATAATAATTGTTCAATCATTTTTCTTTGAACCTAGAAAAACTAAATAATATTTAGAACAATAATTGTAGGACTTGTTTTTTCTTAAAAACTTTATAAATTTAGCCATACCTTTCTCCGCTGCGACCGTCTTGCGCCATCGCAGAGTTGCAGTGTATCTGATAATGGATATAAATATTAAATTATTTTATAGAAAATTTTATCAATAACAAAATAATCTTCCTTCTGTTGAGGCCTTCGTGGCGGATGGGCAGAAGCGTGTGGCTGTAACGTGACGATTGTGGGTTCGATGCCGCATTTTGTCTCGTGAGAGCGAGAAATAATAATGATAATTCGTTCGAGTTCTTCAATTTCAACCGAGTCCCATAAGCAAAACCTTACCAAACTTTCATTAGATTACTATATAATAATATAGACTTAAAGTGTATCATTTTCACTAAAAAAAGATAAATCGAAATCGGTTGGCGGGATATTGATTTATTTACGTACATACTTATTACAAATTTGAAACATGTGATTTTCTCATAGGTTGC
Organism: Heliconius ethilla aerotome; assembly: GCA_001485985.1. Classification (NCBI taxonomy): domain Eukaryota; kingdom Metazoa; phylum Arthropoda; class Insecta; order Lepidoptera; family Nymphalidae; genus Heliconius; species Heliconius ethilla. The sequence goes on along the minus strand of FAPJ01001110.1, from coordinate 14,369 downwards.
TATCATAGTCATAAAGACCGAATTAAAATGGGAAGCACTACGTTTCAGATAAAACAGAATCATCAAAATCAGTTCACACAGTCAAAAGTTCTTCGGGAACAAACATAAAAAATACAGTCGAATTGATAACCTCCTCCTTTTACAGAAGTTGGTTAAAAATAATTCATAATCTCAACTCAATAGCCTCAAAGATAAGTTTTACAATTATTTTTAACAGTCTTTAATGAGGCTATAAGCTTATTGCTTATTAAGAAATACTTAAAGAAACGCCTATTTAAATGAATGCTCTTGTTTTGATAATTGGTGGCACTTCCGGCTGAGCTTCCATACAATGTCATACACATTACAATACAATACTTCAATACTACACGATATATAAACTTAACAATACATACAAATGTAAGAAGATTATTCGAAGCTTTTGTACTTGTAGCTTTCTAATCGACGTCTCAGGTATATTAAATTAGAAATGTAGACTTAGACTTTATGAGCATCCTTAATCATGGAGAGGACTAAGTGGTTTATGACACTGTTCTATGCTTTCTATTTTTTTAAATTTCGTTTACAGCAGGCTAAGCAGAATTAACTTGGGAACTTAGTGATTGGACACTCCGTTCACATTAACACACTTCTGTTCCCCACTTTTCGCCGAATTCTAGGGGCATTGCGCCTTGTAATGAAAACATTAAATATTGCATTTCCTCGAATGGGGATCGAACTCATAGTCTTTGGCAATAATTTAAAAAGTATTCTCACTCGGAAAAATAGATTATCTTTCATATCATTATCTATTATCAAAAAAAAAAAATACAGTCCAATTGATAACCTCCTTTTCTTACAGAAGTCGGTTAAAAATATTATATTAACCCCGACCAATACTACAACCATCTTTTGTGTGAGGCTATCAATGAATGAAGTTAAAAAAAAAACTATATTTATAAGTAGTTAATCACGTCTTCACGTCTTCCTTTAGATTAATAGTACTTTTGTTTTTGTTCCAAGTATCCCAAGCTCTCATACAGTTTGAGACAGCGAGCTTTCACTACAAAGTACTACAAGTAATGGTAATACAGCACGCTTGTTATCCATTACTTCCACTTTATATTCAGATATTTTACAGAAATGTAAAGAAAATGTTTAATATAACTAAGTAATATACTAACTATACTAACTAAATAATATAACTATACAAACTAAATAATATAACTAAAAGTTTCTGACTCCAAAAATAGTGAAGCTATTATTTACTTCGTTAAACTAACTATATTTTTTAGGGAACACGTACACTGAGAACCTGGTGTAAAGAAACTTCGTTCCACCTTCCGTCCAATTTTCCACATGGTGTGTTGGGTTGCAGAATTCAACCTGGCTCTGTCTTGTTACCAGAGCGAAGGATAGAAAATAGTAATACCTTAGTCCAAGTGGGAATCGTACCCACAAACATCAGAATTAAAGGCGCTGTGACGTCACGGCGGCGATAGAGCTTGATTTTATTTATTTGTCTTTAGAGATAAAATTAAACATACAAACAAAATGTTTATTCTAATATAAATGTTTTCACCATTATTTTGTAATATAATATATTCATCTTTAATTATTTGATTTCTTAAAAGTGATAGACAGCTTGTTTTAATAACTATAGAAGTCCTAATGATTGCTATTATATAAATTGTCTTTATGTTTGTCTGTATTTGTGTCAGATCTAAATGCCATATCCTCGCAATAAAGCTATAAACTTGACTAACAATAGTTACATCGGTTGATAATTATTATATAACGTGTTACATGTGTTGCACATCTAAACTTTTTTTTCACTTTCACGCTGTATCCCGCATATTGCAGGGTAGGCAGAGGGAACCTAGTTTTAAGACACTCCGTTACTGTTTTTCCGGCGATTTCTAGCGGAGTGGGGAATTCAACGCCCCGCTTTGCCTCGACAAACGAGTATATCACATATATTTAACAAGTAAAAAAGTTATTGATACTATAGAAGTCCTGATACAATTTAAGATTACAACGTCTAAATATAAACGCGACAGTTGTGGGTTTGATCCCCACTCGGAGATTTCCTAAGTAACGTGCGGCGTTTAGTTCAGGTGAGGAAATTTCAAACAAGATATAATATTAAAATCAACAAGAAAGTTACAAAACCAAGAGCAAGAACTAACATAAGTTTCTCCAAACCTATTATTTGTCGAGAACTAGTTTTTAAAGCTCATCTGTTGAAATTATTCCAAATGACACTCCTGACATTTCCGCTTCAACTCGGGACCTACCCACCAGAATTGATGGTTGTGTACCACAAATTATGGGGTCACCAGATCGATCTTCGCTTTTTCACCACAATTTTCTGTGGGAAACGAATCGATGGACTTATTTACTTTGGATTTTTGATATTTTGTAACTGTGAACTATTGTAGATACGATATTATAAAGAACACTGAATTATAGTTAATTATAAAGTTATACAATATAAGATTATAGTGCTTAGATAGTTTAAAAGCAAAAATGTTTATAAGATACTTAAATATTTTAGTTAACAACAACTCTTGGTATGACAATCGAAATAGCCACTGAATCAACAAGTATGTTAACTTCATATATTTTCCTTCGAGAAAGCGAAGATTCTATAATGTCAAGTAATCGACAGACATTTTTATTCGATTTTTTTCTTATATACATTATAACTTAATCGATTTTCTATATAATATAAATATTGATTAAGAAAAAGATTATGATATTTTTTAATAGAACGTCTATTTTCATTAATATAATGTATATTATATGATTACATTCAAACTCAGTGAAGTGAATGTTAATTTATGACAAGAAATCGTTTCATATGTTGTCGATTAGACAAAAAATCGATTTTATTAATAATTATTTATATTACGTCTTGAAATAGCTATTTACTTCTTGCAGTCTATTTTATAATATGTTTAAATTAATTTATTTTATCATATTTTAAATTTAAATTTATAGCAATCGTTTGTTTGATTGAATTGGACAATCTTAAAAAATATTTTTAAAAGTAGAAAAAATCTGTTTTGTGTTATATAGTCCATTTTCCTATCAAGAAAACCTATAGACTAATTTTCATCACGTTAACCACTTCCATGTAGACCAAAATACTTGCAGTCAAAGTTAGTTTGGGCACTTAAAATGAGTCATATACAGAACTTAGTCCATTTGACCACCTAGTAAGTAGAGGGAACGTAGTGAAAAGACAATAGTAAGTAAAAGTGGGCCTGAGCAGCCGTACGAGTGTCAAATGACAACTTGAAAGAAATACTTATCAACAAATTATTATTATTACTATAAATTAATATATATAATAAAGGATTTTAGTTAATTAATAAAAATTATGACCGTAGGTGTCTTTGGGAACAGTCAACTACCCTGAATACTTTCAAATTCTCGAACCTACTTCCTTTTAGCTTAGGAAAAGTAACTAACAACTAAACCTCTGAAGATATTTGCGTAACGTTATTATAGTAACCTTTTCATCCTCTCAAGTCAATTATCCATGTTATAAATTTAATATTTTGACATTTTGTTGGGTCGAAATGATTTTCTTCGTGACATTTATTGATCAATAGGATAATTTAGTCCGAATTATTGATCAAAATTATGATATATACTATTTTCCTTTTTATTAACTTCACGCTGTATCCCGCATTTATCAAGGTTGGAGGAGGTAACCTAATATTAAGACACTCCGTTTATCACTTTCCACCTAATTTTCGAAACCTTGAATAAGTGGCGGTTAACTTCAAATCTTTTACTCAATTATACTGTAAGCCGATGGCTCTGGTAACGAGACAAAGGGCGGCGTTAAGTTTCGCTACTCCACGCGGAATGTCTCCAGAATTCGGCAGAAAGTGGGGAACAACAATGTCTAAATGGGGTAGAGTATCTTATAAGGTTCCCAGATTCCCTTTGCCTAAAAACAATATTATTACTTAATATGTTCTTGTATTCAGCCTTTATACGTATTAGCATAATATGCATTATATCAAAGACGCACCATATTAGTAGGGCGTCTCGAAACAACGTGATGCAAGTCTTTTGTTGGGACGGCAATAAATAAGAGGTTACTTCACGCAATTTACGTGTTGCATTTTGTGCCCCCCGTCCCGCTGCGTGTTGTTGCGTGTTTGTATTGAGCTTTTCATACATTTTGTATTGATAGAACTGATGGTACGTGGTGTTACGTGATTGGGACGTAATGGTTGTAGATTCAAATTTATTTGGGTATTTTATTATTATATACGTGTTTTTATATGTGTATGTATGTGTATTATAAACGCAACAGGTTATGTGTTCGATTCCCATTCGAGGAAATTAAATATTAAATATTTTCCTCTTTCTTCTATTTTCTTTCTCTGACGATAAGGCAAAGTGTGGCGTTGCTCTGCCACTGAACACGCAATGGCTCCAGAATTTGGCGGAAAGTGGTTTTCTACTTTCTTCCAATTTCGAAGAGTCTTAATGGAAACGGAGAGTCTTAGCACTACCTAGGTTATCTCCACATACTCTGCTATGTTCGGGATACAGCGTGTAAACGAAAAATAAAATAAATAAATATAATCATTCCACCAAGTTTCCCAAGTGTGATTTGAACATGGGTATAGAAATGAGGGGAAGAAGATTGGCGTTTCTTAATGAAGAATACTTACTTATTGCGAATAGCAGGAAAACAATTAGCGTATGTGATGACATTTTTATTTTCGACTCCTTCCACCACCGCATGTTCAATCTGCAAAGAATAAAAAAAGATTAATAAACATAAAATAACATGAAATTAAGTTTTATATTGAATATATAGATATTTACTCTGTAATATATAAGGTGAAAGGCGAAGGCTATCTTCACCTATCTCTAGACTTCTATCTTTAAAACGTGAACGTTTAATAAAATGTTGGATCCTCATTAATTATAAAATATATAAATTGAAATTTTGGCTATAAATATACATAAATGTTTATTATTTTCTTAAACATGACTTGGCACCTGTATAATGAATGTACCTAATAATAAACATTTACTTTAGATTGTATGGAGAAATAAATTATTTTTATTTTAATTTTTTATTAATCTGCGAGGTTATATAAACACTTTAAAATAATAAAAATATTATGCACTTCAAGTCTACTAAATATAATATCTCAAGGAACACGCGTCGCTTATGCAAAAATGAGCAAAAATGATTCTTCCGCCTTATATAATGCTTAGTCAATCGATCAAATTAGACACAATTATAGTGTATACTACTTTTCTTTATGAAAATGTGGCGTAACCTAAGTTTATATTTTAAGTCTATTTTAAGTAAAAAATGAGAAATTTGTGTTGTTTCAATTATATGAGCTTATTACGTAAAAAATAATACGTGGTAATACGTCGTGGCACATCGGCTGGCCAATTGTAAAAGTGTCGGATATGGGTTCGACTTCCTTTTGTGTAAAACGGCATGTCTTATCACTTATACGAGCACAAGGTTCCTTTTATCTACCCTGAATTAATACCTTATTTGGGGAATACAGTGGAAGCTAAAAAAAATAAATATATTTTTATTTAAAAAAAAACTACAAAATTCACTTGTTTTGTAGTAATAGTATCGGTTAGGCCACGTCCATCCAGACTGCTATATTTATATAACGAAAGGCGAAAGCATGATTTCTTGAGAGGTCAGCCGACGGTCGAGAGGTCGTAATAAAGTTCGGGCTACCAGATAATTACATGTAGATCGAACGGCGAGCGGTAACTGTTGGCAGTTAGGTAAACCTTATAAAACTAGGTTTTTACTTAAGTGGAATGAAGGAAGTTGGAATCCTATTTGTATACATAATTTAACATTGCCAGTTATTTCAACTATTATACTTACATTCCTTTTTACCCAGTGGCACAACGGCTGACTGTAAAAGCGACGGTTGTGAGTTCGTTTGTTACAATACAACATTAAATCTGGTAAAATTGACAAAAATTAAGGGATGGAAAAGAAGGATATACATCATACATTAAAAGAACGCACAACTTTGACTTTGACAAATATTGAAAGTATCTAATAGCAGTTTCAAAATATTTTTACGAAGAATATGGAAGAAATACAATATGGAAGAAACACAAAGAAAAGTAAGAAGAACGAGGTTAGCAAACATTATGCTTTTGATGACTATAAAACTTTTTAAAATACTTTTCTTTCTATAATATATAGATAACACAATTTAATAAGCTAATTGTAAATATTTTTCAGTTTTGTTATGTAAAGAAAAAAAGGTAGGCTTCTCTTCCTTCGATTTATCCATGAATTGTGTATCAAATAATACGTTTTTTATCTTAATCGATGATCACAACAAGTGGTGGCCCTGGAGGAACATCGCATGGACCCCTATGAGGTCGATCTATTAAACGTTGCAGCCAAATTACATTTATATAGCATCCATTGTTTATAGTGTAAGTTGCGCAAGCGCACATTAGCGGGAAATACGTATCTACTCGTGTTAGTAGCATTCGGAAAAACAATAAATTGGGCGTATGAATCTATATTTTGGTTATTATTTTAGATATTATAGTCTTCATATACATAACTCTCGTATACATTTGTTATGTTTAGAGACATGTTTTTGATTAAGACCTAGACATGAGTGAAGAATGCCACTAGATCTTCTCTGTAAAAGCGACTAAAACAATACGCGTTTGTTTAAATGAAATTTGACCTTTATTTTTCCCATTGAACTAGGTATACTCATATTTTTTAAATGAAATTTAAAAAATATATAAGATTTTTTTCTTTCGCGGGGTAAAATGGCGCAACAGCTTTCAGAGAGTTAAAATGCAAAGTTTAATGAATTCTCTCCGTTTTTTAATATCCGTAGGAAAACAAAATTTAACTTAAAAAAATTCAAAACAAACAAAACATTTAATTCTCACGTCATATAAAGTGTAACTCAGAAGTTTATACTTAAAATGAATAGTACAATTATGTTTTCGATTATTTTTTAAATGTGTCCATTTTCTTTGAACGTCCATTGTTCTAATAATATCCTTCGAAATATTCGTGTTTCTGAGATATGAGTGTAAATGCAGTTTCGTAACCTATTGTGTTGAGATTATCAAGAAATGTACGATTTTGTTATATATGTACATTTTCTAGATATTAATTTTATGGAAAACATAATTTCTTTCCAACATTTCTCTGTTTTTTTTCCACGGTGATAAAATGAAATGATTTTTAACCGACTTCTG
>FAPJ01001093.1:2757-15158 GCA_001485985.1 Heliconius ethilla aerotome | reverse complement strand
TATGTTACAATACATTAGGGAAGCACAGTCGTGGCGCAAAGGCACAAAGTGTGACTGTAAAGGCTGTGGGTTCGATCCCCACTCAAGGAAATGAAAAAATATTTAAATTAAAATTTTCATTTCTCCTGGTGTCGAGGCAGAGCGCGGCGTTGAGTTCCCCCTGCCTACCGTGCTCTTTGAGACAGCGTGAAGCTGATATTTCTTTTTCCATACTTTAGGACAACAAAAAGCATGTGGTGTTCAAACGTCAAAAGTACCACTGCGTGTACGAGTACCCGCGCGAGGCGCCCGACCTCGACGCGGACTCGCCCGCCTACCTGCCTGACTTCTCTACTTACACCGGTTAGAATTTATTATTTTCTTTGATTTTCACGATTATTGCACATTTTAAATTAAACTATTTTAATCGCATTAATTGTGTATATTAAAGATTAGAACATTTTTGGAAACCCGACGTTTCGAACACTTTGCAGTAGTCCGTGGTCACGGGTAGACTCAAAAATAGATTAAAATAGTTTCATTTAAAATTATTATTTTTATGTGTTTATTGTGTGTTTTTTGTTTTAATTTTTATTTGTTGTACATTCTTTTTTAATTTGTTTAGCTGTCTGGTGAGTTAATATAGCCCAAAATGTTAAATTATTTTTTATATTTTTTTATTTATTTTTAATTATTAATTTTTAATGTAAAGTTATTTTTTAGATCCTTTCTTTGGTTTTTAATTTATTTAATTTTAGTGAGTCTATTATTTGAATATATATTTAATATTTTTTATTAGATTTATATTTTATTTATATTTATTAGATTTATATTAATAAATTGAATAAAAATTTATTCCCCCGATAGGGAATCGAACCAGCAACTGTCGCGATTACAATCACACGCTCGTACCACTTTGTCGTATAGATTTTATACGATACAAAGTAATCACTACACCATTCATTCTGCTTAAAATGCTTATAAGCACCTAAAATATACTAATAATTTACTTATGAATATAATTTTCATTTCCAGATTGGGACCCGTCTAGCGCGGAGGATGCGGAGTTAGGTTACGGACAGCTATTGGGAGCACTAAACCCACATGATCTGTTCCCATTAAGGGCAGGGATTGCTTTTGGGGCTGGTGAGTGCTAAATTTAGTTTTCTTTTTTTATGTCTAATATTATGGGGGTAAGATTCTTCATCTCTTTCTCTCTCTCTCTTAGTCTTAGATGTACATTTCCGTTAGAGTGGTCGTGATTCTGAACTAGTTTTCCAATTCGGAAGCAAAATAAGATTACTTAATTTAATTTGTTTGTGATGGTTAATGACGAGTGAAACATTATGATCTCCCTCCGAAAAACTAGAACCAGTTCATTCCCATTCATTTATATTTGTTGTGTTTTATATTTTCTGTCATCCAATAAGAGTCAAAACATACTTACATTTATAACATGCACTCATAATTATAAAATATAAATTTCTACAGATTACGACGAAGACTTCTTCATATCATCATCAGCGCGCCCCTTCGAGAGTCTAGGCGTTATGTCAACAACCAGCCAGTTCTTCCCCGGGATGCACATAAAACCGTCGCTCGACCGGGACTTCTCCGACGAGCTGAGCGAGGAGTTCCCGCCGCCCCCCTCCCCATTACCTACCCCCACAATTATCCCCACAACCACAGCTTTGTCCCAAACGCGTACCCCCTCTTTGGATTTCACTACTCCGGATTCGGGTGTTGAAGACATAACTCCCGGGTCTATAACTGATGATGATTATAAAAAGAAACTTCTAGATTCGGATACGACATCGTGGAGGTCGATTGATAGTGCCAGCTCGAGTGAATCTGTTAGTCCTAGTTCTCCTGGAGGCGAGGCCTTAGGAGGTCTAAGACATACTAGAGATAAACTGAAGTTAGATTTACCACCGTCACCGCATATTCCTTCTCCGAGACACAACAGAGTGTTTAATTTTGTACTGGATAAACCTAAACGGAGAGAGGAGAAAGAAGTCACTACGACACCTCTAGTCATGACGGACGATACACCAATAATCACTATGTCACTATCCACTACTGAGGAAGCTGAGGATATTATGCCGGAACCGACGTTTTCAACTTTCGGAAAAACCAATTCTAAGCCTCAACAAAATACTGAACCAGAAACCAATATTATTTTAACTGACGATATAGAGGAACCCGAAACGGAAGTTAAAGAAGATAACCAGAAAGTAGAACCTGTTAAGGGTGAAGGAACAGTCCTGGACAGTGGTGATGAAGATTCAGGCATCGAGAGTAGTTCCAAGGCGACCCTGGAAAGGAAACCCGCGTCTAATATGTCCCAGATAGAGGATTAGAGTAGTGTCTAGATTTGTAATTGTATATAGGTGGTGTTAAAGAATGGGGGAAAAATGAAAAGAAAAGTTTTTTGAGGGCCTTGGCTTATTTTAAATAGTGTTCTTTGGCTCTAAGTTCTTTCCCGTTCGTTCTTTCACGCCACGAACGCCATTACAATAAGATTACCAACAATCTTTATTTAATTTATTAAGTGTTTCTCAATATTTTTTATCGTATTACTATTTTTCTATTTTATTTGGTTCGTTTTCTTATGCATGACACTTTTTATACATATACATATCGAATTACATTTTCTCTTACAGGTTACTATTTATACACTATACAAGAAGTTTTATGATTTTTTTTTTGAAATGGTAGATTAATCTCCCTCATATAGTAGAGTAGGTAGAAGAAACCTCTTCTAGATTCCCTTTTCAGATACTACTTTCTCCACGCACGGATATTCAAGACATTGCTTGTTGAGAAGCAGAACTTATCTACGCGCTTTGTCTTTTCATCAGAGCTCGGAAATGAAAATAATTCATTCCCTCGAGTGCAAATCGAACTCACAACCGTCGTGTTCACAACCAGACGCGGTGCCGCGGTAATCAAAGAAAAAATTACTGTTTCCTCAAGACCACCCTTCCAGTGATTCTCCACACAACTAAGGTACAAATAGCCGTGAATTATTTTTTATTATATTATAATATTATGTAGATATAGCGCTTCTATAATATAAAAAAATATTATTATTATTGTAATTTAATGATAAACGATTAGGTAACATAGGGGACATGGAGACCCATTGGCCTACTCAGTTTTATACAGCGATAGAGAACTTGTACTTTAGATTTTTCATACGTAACTGTTTTTTTTTTTATTATTTCTAATGTCGTAGATAATCTAGATTTGTATGTTATTATACTCCCGGCGTTCGGATATGCGCTTTGATTTAAAAATAACGTTAGTGCAGGAACTAAATGTGAAATTACGTAGGGGGATTCTTCAAGTAAACATTTTCTCAAAAAAAGTATTTTCTTCAAAGATTGTGGATACAAGGTCCTGTACTGACGGTGATGATAATTATTAGATCAATAACGTAATGAAATGTTATATAGTGCGCATCCGAACCAAGTTTTAAATGTTATGTACATGAAGACTAGATATAAGGAGTGACATCTGTATATAATATGAAAAAATGTCCGCCGAAGTATATTAACTTAGAGTTGCGCCACATTAGCATCAGGGAAACTTAAAAAAAGCGAGAAATATGGAGTCAGTCTAGCTACACGTTTTCTCATAAATTCATAAAAGTTTTAAATATTTTACATTTTTACAATTATTCCATAAATAGGAAAGAAATGCTTTTTTAGAAATATAAAAATAATTAGACGGTCTCCAAGATGCGCGGGTTAAATCCCGGTATGTTTAAATTTTTATACATTTTCATAAAAGTATTTTTCATAAAAATTCTCTGAGGTTGTATTTACTGTATTATATTGTAATAGGCAACTATTCCAAATTTTAACTACTTTAATCTTCAATAATATTTTTGCAGTGGGCATACTTCAATTCGTTTATAATTGCTACATTCACACCATACCAGCGGAACTCGAGAGGTTTATGAATAAGGCTAGCATACAGCTAGACACTTCAATTTTCTACCATATAAGATGATACTCCTTATATATAGTCTCCATGGTTATGTAGTGTTTGTGACGTTACATCCACGCACAAATTGCATTACATTCTTAAATATGTGGTATTTTAAATTCTTATAGGGTGCAGACGCATTTTTTTATTTATATCTGTATCTTAATATTAGCGACCCGTTCTGAATTTAAAAGATATTTATTATTGCGTTATCTGCACCCTTTCGTGACGTTCAAAATTCAAGCCAATTGTAGTTAAGAGAAAGATGTTTTTATTATAAGCGATTTATTATATTGTAATTACAGTACGGGAGACGACTCGTACGCGGTAACGTCCACGCGCCAAGCTCGATGTGCAATTCTTATTAATTTTCCATGTCATGTTAAGTTGTGTAAATATTATTTTAATACCTTCTCCTTTATTTTTACTAAGAAAATTTATTATACTTGTATGTCTTAAAGTTCTGATTGATGTTTATAATTTTTTTTTTATATATTCTTAGGATGTTTCGTTGATGTACAGATTTCGTAGGGTGTGTAAATATACGCGGTAGATATTCATTTTCTTGTTCTTGTGGTTACGAATTAGAATACTTATTGGTCGATTTAATTGAATTGTCGATAAAATTTATTTAGATTTTTATATTATTATTATGAGATAATCAGTTTCAAACACTCATTCTATGGATTTGTCTAGAATTGAAACAGTTTAAAAATGAAACGAGGAATTATTTGAATGAATTGTCCAATTATAATGGTATTTATTGTTTGTAAGTTGTTGTTTTTTTTTTGTATGAAATGTCGGCGGTATTTAGTGAATGTTTCGCATTGGAAGTCTTTTCATATTGTGACTATGTCGAGTCTTTAAAAGTATTTATATGAAAAAATAAATCATTAATAAAACTTGTGACTTTATGAGACTTTTATTTCTGTCATTCAACATGTTTTGCAGGAAAATAAAACAATAATGTTATACATTTATGTATTGGACTAATAACATTTATAAATTAAAATATGGAGAATGTGTCAAGTTAAGTTAAGTTATATTATAAATTAAACATAATTATACATAATTATAGTTTTACAGATTAAAATTTTGTAACCAACAATATGGAAATAGGCCTTAGAACCTTAGTTTTTATTCTAAGTAATTTGACACAGTATTGTATTGTAAATATAACTTAAGAATAAATTTACTTTATTTTTCCAAGTTGGGATTGAATTCATAAACGTCGCGTTAAAAGTCAGAGTCATCAAGCCATAAAAAACAAATTGTCTACATATTTATCCTCTCCTCCAAATGATAACGAGTCCCGAGGCGTCGCTCGTCGCCAGTAGACTTTCATCGTAACTGAAACTAACCCCAAGTACAGGGGACGCGTGACCTGCAATAAAAACAGGATAATTTTTTCGTTATTCCTCACTTTGGGAAGAAGTATACATATTTGTAAAACGTAAAAATTTTATGTAGGGTGGTCATGGCGTAGAAATATGTGTTCCATGTTCACTCCAGAATTTTTACTAACAAAATCTTAAGCCTGAAAACTTAGAAAAAGCTTTTACACAAAAAGCTCAGCTCCGCCTTGGGAAAATATTTTTTTAAAAAAAGTAACCTCCACCATCTCTCAGATGCCCATGTTTTTTAGGTTCATTCAAAAATAAAGTTAACTAGATTGGATGAACAGAAAAAAAATCATTAATCATATAATTAAAATTGAGTATGATAAAAAAAGATACATCTCTCAAATAATTAAAAGGCTAACTACGACGACGAAAAAGACCGAAAAGTGGAAGAAAATGGGAGATTTTTTGATATTTACTTTTATTTGTTTCAGTTTCATACAACAGGCGTGTGTTTTCGCTGGGAGAGTCTTAGTTAGCCCTCACTATCTACCTATCCTAGGCAAATAATAACGTACCTTGCAATTTATTAACAACAGGCTGGTCCTCGTGGCCCTCGATATCCATGAAGTAGACGCAGGCGTCCTCGGCGCCCGACACCACGCACACGCCGCGCCGGAACGACATCAGCGGACAGAAGGTGGAGCGCACGCCGTGCGAGCGGTGCACCGTGCGCAGCCGCTTGGACAGGCTCAGGGAGCCCTCGCGGTCCGTTATCCTGGGGGGATTGTTTAAGCGATGAGTCTACGGTCTGTTGTCCTAGGAGAATGATTAGGATTCTTAGGGTTCCATGCCAGCGACGACACATAGGTACTACCTACCTGAACAGATACAGGCAGTGGTCGGCGGCGCTCACGAGCAGCGCGGGGTGGCGCGCCAGCCAGGGGCTCCACGCCAGCGACGACACAGCGCCACCTGCCGCCGCGCCGCAGCGCCGCAGCTTGCTCAGGCAGCCCGCGCCCGACACCACGTACGACACTATGATACCCTGGATATATATACAAAATATTTGTTCAATGGGACTCTTCCTTTCCATGAAAAAAGACAAGGCAAACGCGGGTCACCTGATCGCAAGTGATCATCGCCGCCAACAACCCCGTGTAACATCAGAGGGGCTATAGGTGTTTCGCCGGCCTTTGAAACTTTGCGGCCGCAAGTAACAGGTCATACAGTTCCCCAGAACACTCCCCATGATAAATGTCGTAGAGATCGCACAGCGAGGAGACGTCTCTATGAAAGCCAAAGTATCAAGCTTTTCACAGATCATTGAATACCCAAATATTATGAAGGCTTTACGTTCTTCTTCGTCCTGGCATTGATCCCGGCGAATGTTGCCAGGGTCTACCTTCCTAAGTAGGTTAAGTAACCTACTCCACTTTGCGCGGTCTGTAACACCCTCGGTGGTTAGTCCTTAGACCTTAACCTTAGCGCCTTCCTTGGGCGCCAGGGAGAGTGAGAAAGCTGGCGATCCACTATCATTTCACTGTAGGATGAAATGATACGTTGGAGTCTACCCATTTGCGTTAGTACTTTTGATTTTATATATTTTTGGCAATCTGTCAAAACTTGGTTGCTTTCCATTTTGAGTACATTTAATTATTTATTTAATAGGAAGCCAATGTTGTATACAATAATAATTCTAATGTTAAAAACAAAAACATCTTAAGAGAGCACAACATAAATTGTATACCGCACTTATAGGCTAACTTGACATGCATGAATTAAAAAAAAAAGAAAATAAACATAAATCCTTCTTTAATATCACTTACACTTTTAAAAAAAACTTATACAATAAAAGAAACGGAAAACAAAAATTTTGTAATGATTTTAACTATTAAAAAACATAAATAATACTTTCTGGTTTATCAATAATTATTTAAGAGGAAAGGTTTTCTTTACATTTGCAGTGTGAAAGTGGATTTAGATTGTTTAAATATATCTAAACTTTAATAAATTTTCATTATTTTTAAACATTCGATTTTGCTTGTTTTTACATTATTAGTAGTTTTGTATATATGTTATGTTTAATGTATGGTATTATCAAACTATTACAATTAATAAGACAGTCATAAACTAATCCTAAGTACGTAGGTATATTATTGGTACCTTATCATTAGCAGCCCAGAACATTCTGCCGCTGGACTCGCACGCAATGGCCGTGACACGCCCGCCCAAAATACTGCTACCACCTAAGTGATAATTAATAAATGGGCCTATATATAATTTCATCATTAATAAATATTAAAAATAAATAGTTGAAAATTGTTATTATTATATATGTAGCTTTTAGCTCATGTTGTATTTTTTTCGAATGTGTAGTAAGCTGTTGGCTATAGTTGTCTTTACAGCGCGAAAAGAACCTGAATCTTCTGTTCCCCACTTTCCACCGAATTCTGGAGGCATTGCGTGTAGTGGCGAAACTCAACGTCGCGGGGCAGGTGGACAAAGTGAGCCTAGTTTTAAGACACTGCTCCACACTTTCGCTGAATACGGGAGGAAATCATTTCCCAGGGCCGCAAGAATGCAGCTGTAAACGCGACAAATTATGAGTTCGATTTCCACTCGAGGAAATTAAATGTTAAATATTTTCGTTTTCTTCACTCTGGAAATAAAAGATAAAGCACAGGCTTGAGTTCCGCAACTAAACACACAATGTCTCCAAAATTCATCGGAAAGTGGGGAACAGAAGTGTCTTAACACTCAGTTCCCTCTGCCTATCGAGCTAAAAAAGCTATTATATGATGTAACAATAAAATAAACAATTATGTACCTCTAGGATATATTCCTGTGGACACATTGAGAACCTCCACCATTCCTCTTGCATTACCAGCCTTTATTAGTTAAGGAGCTTTAACTTTATATACAAGAATATCATAACTATATAAGAATTTATTAAAAAATCTCAATTTAATTTATACTTTTCACTATTTTCCAAAGGCTAAAATTTGTGCAAATTTAAGATTGCTAGTTGAAATATACATTATAGATGAAGCTAAAAGACACAAAAAGGATACAATAACCATATTATTGTTAGCCGGTTGGAAGGCACAACACAATATTGGGGACGACAATTGGTCCCTGACCCCTCGAAGTCTCCTCGCACCTTCCCCCTCGCCCCCCACTCGCCACACTAAGAGCATGGCGTCTAGTGAACATGTCACCAACACTTCGTTAGATGCTGACCAGTCACAGCCTGGAATGATGTGTTTTTAACAACATAAGTCAAAGCACTTGGAAAGTAAACAAGGGAGTAAGGTTCAAATAGTGCTACATAAAAAAAGTTATATGTTTTCTATAAAACATATAGAATGACGTCTGTATATAATATAAGATGAGCAGCTGGATATTGATTTGGGTACTGACTGACTGACTTGTTGGTTCCATTGCCATTTGAGGAATTATCAAATTATTTGCACTTTGTCATTTTCCAAGTCTAATCATTATAAGTGCAAGCGATCCTGCACACCATGTCTCTGCTAGGAGTGGAAAGTGGAACATATTTATAGAACCATAATAGAACATACTGGTTGATTACATTTTCTTCTTATTAATGTAATAATGAAAAAAAACACACGCCATTGTTGTGATATAGTCTTAATCTGTATGCAATGTCTCGAAAATTGGGTGGAAATCAGTACATTTTAAGGTGCTAGAAATAATTTAAAATACATATTACAGATGGACTATAGACTGAGGCCGGTCGTGGCGCAGGGGCACAGAGTGTGGCTGTAAGCGCAGCGCAGATTGTGGATTTAATTCTCACTCAGAGGAAATGAAATATTAAATATTAATTTCTCGCTCTGGTGTCAAATTCGATTGGAAGGCGGAAAATGAGAAACGGAGTGTTTAACGCTAGGTTCTCTCTGATGCTAAAAAAATCTACATATTCTTATTAAAATATTATTACATAATATGTTTAAAAATGCCCAAATAAACACATTACCAGTAACCGGTTCGCTATGTCCAGTAAGTATAAACGACACTCGCGGAGGAGTCGCCGTGACGTCACACACGGACACCGTCCCGTCGTGGGACACACAACACAATTTAGTGCGGTCGTTATTTGCAAATTTTACCATGCTCACTTGTTGTGTGTGCTGGAAGGTGAGAAATTACTTCACGCTGTATCCTGTATACGGCAGGATAGGCAGAGGGAAGCTAGTGTTAAGACACTCCGTTCCCAACTTTCCACCGAATTCTGGAGGCATTGCGAGATGACTGGCGGAACTCAACGCCGTACCAGAAGGCCTCGACACCCAAGCGAAGAAGTGAAAATAAATATTCTATTTCCTTGAATGGGGATCAAACCCACAACCAGTCACATTAACAGCTACACTTTGTGCCCCTGCACCACAACTAGCCACATGTATTATAATAACAATATTCTTTTATTTGTCTTCATTGAATTGAATTTACAAGTTAGTTACAGTTTATTTTATATATTTAGTTACAATTTATTGATAGTTAATTTTTTATTTTAAAGTTATTTGCTTCAATGCAGTTTTCTTCTGGGTAAAGATCTCCCCCAATCCCTGCAATTTTTTAGAAATTACATTATAATATACAATTTTTTTACATTAAATGTTGTTGAAGACAATTGTGGCAAAGGGACTGATGTGCGAGACTCTAATCACAATAGGTTTGATTCCTATTCAAAGAAATAATATACTTTATATTGTTATAAACAATGCGTGTTGAGTTGACAGCATTCAACACCAAATTTAGGCTTGCTAGTGTGGAGAAATAAAAATATTGTATCGTCCGAGATTAATATGCATAACATATAGCCAAGTAATGTTGTTAAATTAAACCAACTTCAATTTCCGTTTACAATAACCAATCTCTTTTATAACTAAATTAACATTCAATTCATGTAATATCATGTTTTTACCTGATCAAATATGTGGTGAACTCCAGAAAATGCATAATTTTCAGATATAGTCATGTCATTCTTTTTCTTAGCGTTAATAGTAATACTTTCTTCAATAGGTAGGCTTGCCTGGAATATAAAGTCAACATTATGACCATATCGATCATAGCTGTTACTGTAATATAAAAATTATGAACAAAATGCTTAGTACTTTTTATGAATATTTATATATATTGACTTATATTATTAAGACTATATTGGTAAAAGAAAAAGTAAAAACTAAGTAATTATATAATGTATACAATACATACTTTACTATTAGACCTTTGTCTTGATGATGATGAGCTTATTGATATATTATCTTGCACACCATATCTTCGTTGCAGCAGCTGACTTCTTATATTTAAATATTTTTTTATTGTTTCTATGTCCTAAAATACGAATTGAAATCATGTTTTTGTTACATTCAATATTCGATTTAAGAAATGTTAATATGATTTACCTTAAATTTTGCATTTTCTCTAAGTAATTGACTTCTTCGGCGTATGTATAGTGTTTCTGTAAGTAAACAAGAAATTAAAAATATTTTAAACATTATTTAAAATAAACATTAAAGTAGTTTACAGAACTGTAGCCTTACTGAAATTTGGGTTTCCGGGGGCTCTATACGCATTAAATCTTGCATCCAGGGCAAATATTTGTTGCTGAAACGCAGCCGCCATCACTACGATTTTTTATATTCTTAGTTAAATCATAATTGTCCTGCGAAATGGGAGTACACGATACTTATTGGAAGTTAAATTTTAAAATAAAAGCAGCTTAAGAATTTTTATGTTTATTATTTGACATTTTATCAAACAGCTGGTTTTGACAGTTGCAGTAGATAATATATCAAGGAACATATACTATTGTTAGAAAACGGAAGCGGTTAACGTTTTTAAAATAAACACGATAAAAATACATACCGTCTATATGTTTTCAACGTACTCGGACAGAGGTTCCACGTGATTACAATAAGTGACATGTATTACTCAATAACAACACTACACACGAGATACCTTCCAATCAGGGCTTCCGCCTTGAAGCAACTGAGTCCGTTTGACTCAATTCCACTGCTTTTATTATCTTTTTCACCTAAATCTACCCACATTTACACTTGTACGCTAACATTATAATATCTAAGTAATCGTTTTTTAAATACATTCTTAAAAACACTCCTTAACAATAAAATGTATTTTATGATTTATATTATTGAATCATGACATTCAAACAAATTAGCCACTGTATTTGAAAAAATATCCAAATATAGAAGACATATACATATAGAATGAAAATAATTAAGCAAATGAAAACATTTGCAAAATAATACTACAATAATAAAAACATGATATTATATACTTCAACTTGGAATCCACATACGACCTTATAATTGCATATTTTGATGATTGCATATTTTATTTTAGGATTCCATACTTCAAAAGGTAGAAACGGAACCTATACTACTTATTAATATAAAATAATCAAGTATATATCAGGACTCATGACATAAAATATTAAGCCGTGAAACCTTTTATCTCATGCCTTCGTGTATAGAGTATAGTTGTGGAGCAACATTAACACAATTTTTTATCTCGAATTTCAGAAGCAGAATCGGAATTTACGCGGGAAGAAAGCAATTGGCGTGATAGCATCATCATCAAATAATTAAGCATCAAAATCCACCTAAAACATTTATTTAACCTCCGACTTTCAACCTCGAACTTTCTTCAGCATAATATTTTAGATAAGACATTCACGATAAATTGAGTAAACTAATATACGAACGTGCCTAAACTCTTGGAATTGGTTAAAATAGAATATCAGAACATTCCTTGCGTAATGAAAAGAAAATAAGTTATTTTGTAGCTTAGTTATAAAATTACTTTTTACTTTTAAACTTATAGGTAAAAAATAACTTTCGGTAAATAAGGAGGGAATAGGTACATTCAAGATATATGGTGTACCTATTATACAGGTACCTATTATACTCGTACCTACCTATACGTTAAAACTAGCAGCCCTCCCGCGGCTTCGCCTGCGTGAACTACGATATTATTAATCCATGAGTACCTACGTCCTATAAGTGACGACTATGTAATATTTGAGACTCCTAGCATTTG